>OY720679.1:150259089-150420987 GCA_963170755.1 Amphimallon solstitiale
AATTTTTTTAAAAATCACTTTTTCGGTATCAGGGGATTTCAAAACGCCGACATCTGCAAAAATCTAGAGGTCAAAACTTTTCGTCACCACAGTTGTACTTCCTCATACTACGTATAAAAAAGTACAAATGCGCACGACCCTCCCTCCATTCACGGGTATATTAATTTTATTATATATTTTCAAATATTCTGAAAAACTACCTAATACTTTGATGTCTGGGTTATTTACGCTACAACAGTCGACCAGTTTCCTTTTCTATGCTTTAGAAAAGGAAACTTATCATTGTTGGTATCATTTATGTATCCCATGAGTGTACTTTAGCTTACATTAAATTATATGGAAATGTTTGTCACCGCTATACACAATATTTCAAACTCTTTTTTTTGTCAAGTTATTATTTACTAAATGTATTTACCCCCTATTTATAAATGTTCAATTAAATTTTACGCACATTGTGTTGTGTTAATTGTTGTGCAACAACCAAATAATTTAATTCTTTATATTACATATTTTTTAAAATTAATTTATCAAATACTTTGTATAATTTGAGAACCGCTGACGTAGAGAAAGTGGATATAGATTTTCACTAATTGCTTTTGACATATCTGAAAGTTACCATTTAAATTACTTAATAGCCGTTTTAAATATTAAATACATTTAAATTTCCCGCTATTCGAGAATTAAACTATATATACTTAATCGTGCATATTATTTACTGTATATTTCATTCTTATTTCTATTGAATTTAAGTCTATACATATTTTTTTGTGTACTTAAAGCAATATCTCTTCGATGAAAATTCCACGGAATTTAACTCAAGCTGATAAGGTTTCTATAAATATTTTTCGTATCTTTCCAGTCCTTTTTCTTTCGATTTTGTTAGTAAAAGCAAAGGCCGCAGTCTCCCGTTAAATTTTTAGATATAGGAAACATTATTCGAAAACGGTACAGCTCAAAGTTTCACAGATGAACCCCTTGCCAGTAAATTCTTCTACCTGATTGGTTACCCCTCGTGTAACAACGGTCTCTCTATGTGTAAAATCTCCCAACGATATTTTTTCCACGTTCCACTATTATTTCTTATTATTAAACCCGGCAAAATTGAAAATTTTTCAATAAATATAAAAATCAAATGAAACCTAATTACGCATTATTCACAAATGTTATTAAAAATAGAATCCAATACATAACCTTCCGTAAAGTCGACTACGTATTGTCACATTTTAATACTCGCATACTTTAGTGTGTTTATCAGATTTTACAGTTGGCAATTCCTCAATGTTTGATAAGAAGGCTGTCGAGTCGGTACCTGCTTCCATACGTACTATCCAATTTTGCGTTCAAAATGAGTCATTTACGTTTAGAAAAGTATTGTTGTTGTGTCGTGCGTTCAGTGTGTTCTCATTATCAATACAGTAAAATTGACAGTGCATTTAAATTTAACCTAAAATGTAATATGTAAGATATATGTTGTTGTTTTAAGTTATTTATTGAAAAATAATGTTGGTAAGTGAAACTGTTTTTATTTTATTAAGTTTATTGTGTGGCTCTCTTTAATGACTTATTGAATAATAAGACAATATAAACGATACACAATTTATTTAACATATAATGTTAATAATTTAATTTATTATTCACCACAATTATAATATAACTTTCAAACATACATTTATGTTAATTTAAATACAATTATTTTTGTGTAATTATTATTAGGTACATATACGATATTTATGTTTTGCTAATATGTCGTCATTAATTGATAAACAACAACATTAAATAAGACTAAGCAAACTTTATCTCAAATGTAGATTTTTTGTTTGCCAATTAGATGAAACAATTAGCTATTTCTTGTTTATCAAATTGACGGATGTACCTCCTTCAAAATATCAAACATTTCTATTTCTAACGCACGCACGCCCTGGAATAATTGTAGAAATTACCTACCTTGTTGCTGCTTAAAACGTTCTTAAGTACATGGTCGGCTTTCGCGATGCAGGACTACTTTAAACATTTTTTTAAAATTTTTCACGTTTATTGATTCTAAATTTTGAAATTACACATGCTTAAATAATAATAAATTCATATTATATAAATGAAAGTAAATGTTTAAATTAAAATTTTTAAATAATGAATTATATTTAAATTGTGTAATAATCGAGGCGTATATACGAGGGTTATTCCATAAATCGGCGACTGATTAAGCGAAATTTACATGTTTGCACTAAATTATAAATTATTTTCAAATAACACTCTTAAAATAGTATACAGTTTGTCTTACGAAAAACGCACCACGTTATAACTCTCTTATTAATAATCCCATTTCAGTAATTCCAAAACCACATAAGACAGATGAATAAATACTACAAAATAGTATAATTTATATATTTTTTTAAAATGCAATTTTTGACAAGCGATAATCAATTTTTTTTAAATAACAACAATTTTTTTACAGTTTGGTAGTTTTTTTTTTCTGAATACAATGGATTCAACTTCATTTTGTAAAATGTTTCTGTTTGTTTTTTCCAAAATTTTCAAGTGTCCTGGGGAATCCAATGATGGCACACAAAACAATAACTGTCATTTATGAATTGTCAGCTTGTTTTCATTAATTGTTGGTTGTATTATTTCTTGCATTCTTACTTTCTTATACGTAGTATAAGGAAGTATTGTGATGATGAAAATTTTCGACCTCGAGATTTTTGCAGATGTCCACGTTTTGAAGTCCCCTGATACCGAAAAAGTGGTTTTTAAAAAATGTCTGTGTGTCTGTCTGTGTGTGTGTGTGTGACCACGATAGCGGTCAAACCGCTGTAGATATCAATTTCAAGTTTTGTATTTACGTGTATAATCTCCCTCTTGAGATCTGATTAGTTTTTCAGTAAAATCGGTAGACCGGAAGTAGCAGTTTACTTCAGCGAAAAAATCGAATTTTGCCAATATTTCGTCAACTACTAAGTTTAAACAAATTTATAAAGAATTCATATATACTTAAAATTAAAATTGAGAATAATTTTACTTAAAAAGTTTTTCGAAATTTCTACCGCAAGTAGGTCTTTTACTCTTATCGAAAATCAGTTTTTTGTAAATATTTCGCAAGTCATGCCTTTTAGACAAGTACGTTACGAGTACAAAAGTATTTAAAACATAATTTTCAATATCTTTTGTATAAAAAAAATTTCAAAATTCAAACCGGAAGTGCCACTTTTACTCTTATCGAATAGCGATTTTTTGCAAATATGTCGTAAGTTATGCATTCTATACATATTTATCAAGAGTACAAAAGTATTTAAAACTGGATTTGCAATATTTTTTGTATAAATGAAATTTCAAAATTCGGACCGGAAGTAGCAGTTTTACTCTTAGTGAGGAGCACTTTTTTGATAATATCTTGCAAAGTATGCATTCTATCGAGATTTATTAAGAGAATAGAAGTACTTAGAATAGAATTTTGAATAATTTTTGTAAAAGAAATCTTAAAATTCTATAATTTGAAACGCTCATACGTATAAGAAAGTCGTGTGGTGGCCACACCTAATTTTTATTATTATTATTTTGTGATCATATTGTTATTTTCTTATGGACAACAATCAATTAACTGATATGGTGCAAGTGTTTTTCGAATGCTATAAAAATTCTGGTCAACCAGTTCGTATTTACGCAGCTCGCTTTCCCGATAGAGAAGTTCCTGACCGTCAGAAATTTAGAAGACTTGAACGAAATTTAAGAAATTACGGAGCTTTTAATAAACCAAAGGAAGATGGACGCAAATTTTGTGAAAATATTGAATTAGATGCCATTCTCAGTGTTCAAGAAAATCGAAGAACTTCAACGCGGGAAATCGCACATAACATTGGCACCTTAAAGGACACTGTTCATGAAACCTTAAAAATCACACATTTAAAATTTTGTGTTTTCTATTTAAACATGTTACGTCAAGATGAGCTGGTCTACAGAAAAGTGATTTGGTCCGATGAGTGCACACTTTCAGCAATAACGGCGTTTTCAACAGAAATAATCATCGTTATTGGAGTCAACAAAATCCAAGAATTATTGTTGAAACCAATCGACAACACAGATTTACCATAAATATGTGGTGTGGTATTTTGGGTGACAGATTGATTGGACCCTTTTTCATTGATGGCACCCTAAATCAGGACAAATATCAGCAACTACTAATTGAGAATTTGGACAATTTCTTCGATGAATTACCTCTTGCAGTTAAATAGAGTGTTTTTCCAACAGGATGGCGCTACACTACATAACGCTAGGATAAATGTTAACTGGTTGAATGCTAAATTTGGCCATAAATGGATAGTGACATACATATATTTTTTTAAAAAATTAAATTATTTCACAAAATCAAATTGAATCACACCATTGAATTCAGAAAAAATTTCTCTACCCAACTGTAAAAAAAATAATGTGTTGCTATTTAAAAAAAATTGACTATCACTTGTCAAAAACTACATATTAAAAGAAAAAATAAGGTGTGGCCACCACACGACTTTCTTATACGTATGAGCGTTTCAAACTATACAATTTTAAGAATTTTTTATACAAAACTTATTCAAAATCCTATTCTAAGTACTTTCATTCTCTTAATAAATCGCTATAGAATGCATACTTTGCAAAATATTCGAAAAAAAGTGCTACTCGCTAAGAGTAAAAGTGCTACTTCCGGTCCGAATTTTGAAAAAAATTTTATACAAAAGATATTGAAAATTAAGTTCTAAATTCTTTTATACTCGTAACGTATCTGTCTAAAACCATGACTTGCGAACTTGCGAAATATTCGCAAAAAACTGATTTTCGATAAGAGTAAAAGATCTACTTCCGGTAGGAATTTCGAAAAACTTTTTTAATAAAATTCTTCTGAAATTTTATTTTGGGTATATATATGAATTCTTTACAAATTTGTTTAAACATAGTAGTTGACGAATAATTGGCAAAATTCGATTTTTTCACTGAAGTAAACTACTACTTCCGCTCTGCCGATTTTACTAAAATCTAATCAGATCTCAAGAGGGAGATTATATTCGTAAATATAAAATTTGGAATTGATACCTATAGCGGTTTGACCGCTATCGTGGTCACACACACAGAGAGAGAGAGAGAGAGAGACAGAAATTTTTTAAAAACCACTTTTTCAGTATCAGGGGACATCAAAACGTGGACATCTGTAAATATCTCGAGGTCGAAAATTTTCATCATCACAATACTTCCTTATACTACGTATAAGAAAGTAAAAACCATGCTACTTTATAGTATTTATACACCGGTCTTATGTGGTTTTTGAATTACTGAAATCGGATTAATAATAACAGTTATAGCGTGGTGCGTTTATCGTAAGACAGCCTGTATATTTTTAATACAAACAATTTTGAAACTTAATTTCTTTCCTAAATTCTTTTCTTCTTTTTATTTTTGTACATCTTTGATGTACTTCTACAACTTCAACACTATCAATTTGCTAAAACTTTAAATAATTAATATTTTATTATTGGTAATTTTAAAGTTTATTGCGATATTATTTTATTAAACTCATAGTGGGAAACTGTAATATTTCAAATTGTATTTTTCGGGTTAAAGTGAAGCCGGCGGGACTATTTCTAATTTCGTTACTTTTAATCATATTCTGTCATGCAGATCTATATAATCTTGTTGATAAATTGTTTTTTTTTATAAAAGGCCATAAAAAGAAATCACATGATGTAAGATCACAAGATCTCGGAGGAAATTCATGTTCGCTGTTCAAACTAAGTAAACGATTTCCCAACACTTATCGTATCATATTCATTGTTTCACCCGTTGTGTGAGCTGTAGCACCATCTTGTTGAAGGTAACTCAAAGCTAATTCATCAACACCAACGGATATTGGATACTTATTTCTACATAATAAATGTGTACTCAAGCAATACATATCTTAAAAATATGTCACTTTGGCGCGATATTTGAATCAGTCCTTTTTATTCTGAGACAATATATTTAGCACGTGATTTTAAGTACACGGTGGAATTAAAAACTAGAGAAAAGTAACTAAAAAAACATATCCATCAGTTTACTTTTTGTTTTACAGTTACTGAATGAGAAAAGCGATGACGATGATAGAGAAGTGAGGGCGGGCATGAAGCCATCTAGCGAACTGTTGCAGCAACTTTTAAAAGACGACGAGCAAAAGACCGAAATGCAATCTCAAGACGACACGTTACTCCGCAGCCTGGGCTTCACGAACTCACCATCCCCCACCAACGGAGAAAGTCGCGGTATGAAAAGGGCGAACGATGAACGCGAAGAGAACTTGAAGCGTTCGAGTGACGGTGTCTCCTCGAGTAAATCTGACGGTAAGCTTTGGAAGAAGAACCGCATGTTGGCATCGTTATTGGCCAAACAGCCGAATCCCCAACCCATCCCGCCAGTACCGAACAGCGTCATAACGGCCACGCCCCAAGAAGGTCTGCCCAAGATCATCACGGAAGTCGGCTTGAGTAAAAACGCCGCCAACAAGATGATGGGACCGAACGCGAACATGCAGCAGCAGCAACAGCAGCAGCAGACGAACCAGCAGCAGCAGCATCAACAGACGAACCAGCAGCAGCAGCAACATCAGCCGCCCCAAAGTAACCAAAACCTCATAACGACTTCGAGGAACGTTCGACTTGCAAGGCCCACTATCACCTACCTCAACCAAATGTTAACCAGCGGGGAGAATATCTTACAACGAATACCGCAGGGTCGTCAGTTCGGTCAGATAAGTGTGGACGCGGCGGCGTTTAGCGCCAGCTCTAGTGCGGACAGCAGTGGAATTGTGGCGGCGGGAGGCATGTGGGAGATGCCGACGAATTCTGATCTCACCCTGTCGGATATCTTGGATCAAGTGATCGACATCGTTCCGGAAACGGAAATGAACAACAGTGATATATATACGTCTGTTCTGGACGCCATCGACAACACGCCGAACAATAGTTACCTGCAACGCGAAGGCATCAGCGAGAAAATGGCGATCAACATCATACAGAAGTCGTTGATGCAGTTCGAATCCGCCGTTAATAGTCCGTCGTCCCCAAATATAACTTTATCTAACACGCCGCCAGCATACTCATCTGTAGCGGTAAGTTTTAACAGTCCACCCTCGTCATCAAAATCCATGAGCTTAGTATTATATTATTATGTACAGGTGTACCACTTAGAACTCCTAGGTCAACACTCGCGGAAACGGATAAAGATAATTTGAATTTTGTAAAAAGTACATACGTAGTTGTAGTTCGTTTCAAGATATTTTAATATGACTAAATAGATTATAGTATCCCTTGGTGTGAGAGTGCGATAAGCTAACGATAATGTAAATGAGATTCAGGTATAGCCTGGGTCGTAGATGCCGAGGGGTGTATTTTGCAATATTCGTGCAATCATTAATAAATGTGGATATTAATTAAAAACAAATTTATATGAATATCAGTTTTTAATATGTAAAAATACATAAACGCAGCAATATTAAGAGGGGCGTTTACCTATCGAAAATTAAGGCATCGCCGTTTCGCGTTTTTTAAACTTATTTTGTAATTTTAGAATCTCAAATTTGGGTTAGTGATGCAAAAGGCATAAATTTATAATGTCAAGATCAGTTTTTGTACTAATTTATTTTCTTAAGAAAGTTATGTGTTTTAGAAGTAACCACAAAAATGCATGAATTTGATTAATGTCTACTAACTATCTATGACTGGTACACAAAAGAAAAAAAAAGACCTCTACGCGCCAGCTGCACATTTGATGTACGATATAAAGAAAAAATCATTTATATAATTATTTTTAAAGATAAAAAACATTAAACAGTAAACATTGTCACACACATTTCACACGAGGTTTTTCGCATCGTCTATCCCCACTTTACGGTATCTCTACCGGTCCTAGCGAAGACGAAAATCTATCGGAATCGGTCGGCTATTGCAGACTTAAATGCGAGTGACAGTTTAATTACAAACTGTCACACGCATTTAAATGTCATATATACCTATAATGTTCGAGTGTATCATAATATAACAGTTATGGGCAAGCGAAAATTGGCTTATTATAAAATATCAAGAACATCAACAGTTCCGTAAGTATTCATTCTTTATACATTATGTTTCCTATCTATAGTATTTCTTTATCTATGACAGAATCTGTGAATAAAACCGAAGCGCTTTGACAGAACCGAATATCGTCAACCTCCACCTACTCACACCCCCCTTGCGTCTACCCGTCCCGCGAGTAATATAAGTTGCATAAGTTTCTATTTGTTGGTAAAGGCCATTCTTAAATGAATTTATTGTAAATGTATACTCGCGGCATAAAGTTTTGTCGGGTCCTAAGACGAACTATATGGAAGGTATCACTGGTCAACTTTAGTAATCCGATATTTCCGACTAAATTTTAATAAACCATAAAGAGAGATTGTGATATTTTTGTTTACACTTGAGAGATGAAATATTAAATTTCGTCAAAACAACACCTAGCATAATAAAGCAATAAATAAGCAAACAAAAAATTACACAAATAATCTTTTGAAGACAATATATTTAAATAATATTCCAACATTTAAATACCCCCAACAATTGCCTTGTAAATAATCAATATTAATCAAGAACTTTGAATTAAATTATCATAAAAATACCTTATTTTTTTTGTATTTATTTTAAAATAAATAGAATGTATATTAAGGAAAAAAATTAATGACAGATACATACTCGTAAATATCATCAATATATATAATTACAAATTCGATAAAACACTACACAGATCTTAATAAAGCATTCATTCTCGCCCTTGAAAAATAAAATAAATAGGGAAAGCCGAAAACATTTGTAGAACACAAAAAGATTTCTTTGTATTGATGACACATCAATGTTATCGTGTCATAAATCATTTGTGAAGATTATTTGAAATATATTTACTTCTACATATATGCCACTTGTATTTTCTTTTACGAAGCAGTATTTACTCGAACTTAGCTATCATAATTCATAAACATTGAATATAACCCCTCTTTATTTCGTGTTAGAATTTACTAGAGTTGACCAATGATACCTTCCATATAGCTGTTCTTACGACCCGACAAAACTTTATGCCGCGAGTATACATACAATTTTATTAAAGCGAGATATATACCATAGTCGTCAAATTTTAATTTCGGTTTGCACTTCTATCCCATGCAGAAGATGACCTTATGATATGCAGCGATGCCTGCTTGCTAACAGTGGTGGGAGAGCAACGCAGTGGCGGGGGACCCCCACGACTTACATTTCATAGCAAACGTTTGTCGAGTGTAGCAGCCTCGCTTATGTTTATCTTTAGTTTATTTCGTCGCGCTCTTTTCCTCTTGCTACTTTCGTATCAGAAATTAAAATATGTCGACCCCGGTATATTAAACTGTGCTGTAGCAGATATCAGTTAACTTCGCCGTTCTTTCTATTATGGCTACTTGTGTAACTTCTGCATTTTCTTTTTGTAAATTATTATACACATTTGTCATTATTTGCTTAGCTGGAACAACTAGATAACTCTGTTTAGCGCCACTGTATTTGTCCATCACCGAGTCACGGTTATCTTTATTTATTTCATGATGCGCACCTTCCCTGTCTTCCATCCAAGGTCTCCACATTGTCTTATAGTAAACCCACCTTACAATTTATATTTGGCTACTAACGAAATTGTATGTTGTGGACTGCATTACTTAAAAGTAAGAAATCTTTAGGTGAAATGACATTTAAATCATTCAATGTTAAGTAACGATTATTAAATTTAAATCTCAGAACTAAAATAAACTAGCAAATCAAGTTCGCTTACTTAGACATGATTTATGTAATACCACTCTGGCTATTAAAGAAAGGAACAGTTTAAATCTTAGATCCCTTTATGTTTCATTAAGCCGTCACCGCAGGGGGTGTTCCATATAATACGTATATACCTATTTAGTCAAATCAAAATAAGTTGAAACGAACTATAAGTACATTATATGGAGCCTTATAAAAAAATGTGTATATTGACAGATTTGATGTGTTGCTTATTCAAAAATGAAATGAAATTGATGAACGATATATGTTTTATATTGTATTAAAATTTTATCATATGTAGGTAACCAATCCAGCAAATCAAACTGGTGGCTTCCCACCACCACCAAATTACCAAAGAGCCAATTTTCAAAGAAGCGTTTCAAGAACCGGCACGCAACAATACACGGTCCCCTTGCCAAACCAACAGAAGAAGATCAGTCAGAACGAGAGAGATCGAGTGCGCCTGTTACGTCAGCAAGAACAGCAAAAGATCGTTTTCTCACCCAACACCACCGTCGAGATGAACTCCGACATGCAGAACATCGACAGTTTGCTGAACAATTCCGTCGCGCCGAACGTGTCTTTGCAGAGATCGTCGAGTGTTCCGGAATCGCAACTCTCGCCCACTTACGCCGCACAGGTCTCACAGTCGACGCAGAGATTGAGTAAACAACAGCAACCCTACTCGCCGCATTCCCAGCTTACCTCGCCTCTGGGCCAGCAGGCCGGATTTACACAGACAACGGTCAGCAATTACCAGCACAGCGCCTCCAGATTATCACCTCACCCGCCCTTCAACCAGCAGTTGTCACCGAGACAGGCCTACCTGCAAGGGGCGGCACAAAGTCCGAATTGGCCTGCTCAACAAGCACAAGCGAAGCTGAGTGTTCAGCAACAACAGAATCCTATGCTCAACGCGCAGCTTACGGTATGTAAATTGCATTTTTTTTATATGAAAATGTTGAAATTTATAAACTTTCACTTCAATAGAAATAAATTCTTGGTAACCACCTGAAATTAAGATATAATTGAAAAAATACATAATCGATATCTATACTTTCAACCAACAACATGCTACCCACATGACATAAGCTGAGACAAGTATGACGCTTGACAAATCGATCGCCTTTATTACAAATCGTTGTGCCACAATTTCTATATACTTGACCTGTGCAGTTAACAAACGGTCTGTCTTGATGGGAACACTCTTGACGGTCTTTAACATACGACAGCAGTTAAATTTAGAAGCAAAAACCGAACAGTAAATTACTTAAATCAGGAAGATCAAATATAACATAGAATCCTGCATTGTGTCGATAAGCACAACTAAAGGACGATAACAACAGATGGCGCGAAATATTCCAAAAAGAAATTAAATACTAATTAGATAGATAATGTGAAATTAAAATTAAAAACATCCAATCGGCCCTCCAAAAATACAGAACATGACATTCCACTCTAAAAATAACGAATCAAAATTAAAAATGTAGTAAATAAACTTACTTAAACCATGCCTACATAATTACTATTATTGTGTTAAGTATGGCGCCGGACAAGTCAATTTTGTACATGTGCGGATTGATCGTTCAAACGTCCTGTTAGCTATTTGGGAAAATCGGTTACATTTTAAATCGCTCCCGCTGTGTACTTTCATTGGGAGAAATCGTGAAGTTGCGTGGTCTGACTGAACTATTTTGCAATTTAAATAAACATAACCTATTATCAAAGTTGAATTTCGGACTTTGTTTTTGAAGGATGAGATGTATTTCAGAAATAATTGAGGTAAACAAAGATAGGTATCTTGTCACTTGCCTATGTAGCACAAATAAATTTGACGGACTACGGAGTATGTCTTATACACGTTCATCTTTTATCAGAAAAACTGAAAATTACGAACCTTCTCAAACAAAGATGTCTCTGCAAATACAATATTAGTAATAAAAGTAAGGAATGCCATTCCGTGTCCTGTATGTAAGATGAAAATAACAGATGAAGAGAAAATGCTTTTTGAAAACTGTTTAAAATTTTTATTTTATATTGCATTTTGAGGTTATGTTTGCTGTTACCATTATAATTATGATTTTTTTAGTTTTATTTCTTTTTTTTTTATGACATACTAAATCACTTAGATATATTCAACTAATATAGAAATGTCTACTATCTTACAACCTTTTCACAACAGCAAGTGCATGACAATTGTAAAAACAAATCAACCAAATCTTAAAATTAGTGAAAACGTAAGCTCATGGCATCGAATTCACAAAGTTCATGACAATTGCAATTCAAAACTTATTCATGAAGTAACTCGGAAGAAATACATGACAAATTTATCAATTTATACCTGAAAAATCGATAATTTTAACTAAAACCAATCCAAGTTATATTTAATATAAAGCGTAACCCCCCAAAAAATATCGACAAACGAATACTAACGTGATTATAAACAAATACAGGGGGAGTTTTGTTCTTTATTTTTCTTGTTTGACAACTGACACTATAAATTTACGTTCTTGTACCGTAATAAGAAACTCATTGAAATATATAACACTTTCGACTGTTACTTTGTGAAGATTCATGATACTGGATATAAGTAAAATAAAACACTCAATTAAACTTTGAATAACTTCACTTTATTTTAATCACTATGTGACTGCAGTTTCGACATTATATGTCATTATCAAACTTGACATTGGCTTTTACATTAATTAAATTAATACAGTTTTCTTATACTTTACTCGACTATTGTCGAGTCACTTGATGGATGGAGTACCTCAGGTACTGATCTTGAGTACTTTTTAATTTTTTACGCCTGTTATTCATATTATTAATTCGATATTTGTTTAATACTGACGATTTTAACGTAGATTTCAGTAATCAAGCTAATTATAAATTTCTGTCGTATTTAGAGCAACTACGTATCAGTTCCTGGTGGTCGTAACTTTGCAGTTCAACGTACACCCCAACAGCAGCAACGAGCAATAGGTAGCCCGGGCGTGGCCCCCACGAGACATTCACCCTTTCCCACAGATAACTTTCCGCCGCCCGGATCACCTAATGCTTCGTTCAATCAAAACCAGTACCTGAGGTTACAGCGTGCTAATAGTGCACCTAATGCCACAACTCAACTGCCAGGTAAGTTGATTCATGTTTATAGTGACACTCCTAACAATACATTGACCTTATCATTACTTATATTTCTTTAGAGTATTTTCTATTTATCTTGATAATATTGGATAAGTTTTAAGAAGTATCGTGCTCTTTTCATCGCAAAATATAATTTTTATGTTGGTATTTTACTTTTTTTCTAGTTATTTTTTTAAGACCTCTTAACTATACAGAACATCTATTTTTCAATACATATATCGAAAGCTCTCGACAGCATGGTTTGAAGTTTTTGCTACCCGTAGGCCATGCATCTGTAGGGGTGTAGGTCAAAGCATATTGATAAATTTAAATATTACATATATCACATTTACATACAGGATGTTTTTGATTTTTAGGTGTCACTTTAAAAAAATGGTGCGAAAGAATTTATTTTAGCAAGATCTGCATGGAAAAAAATATGACTAAGAATCTCTTACATTGAAAAAATTGAGAATACAGATGAAAAAATACATTTAAATTGTACAAATTCTTACAAACCAATTTGTATTAAAATGTACTTATATATATATATATATTGTGATGTTTCATAAGCATTTAATGACCGTTGGGGTTCTTGTTTTAACGGTCTTTCCTAAAATATATTATGTCAAAATCAATATTTCTTAACACTTTAAGGTGATGTGTGACAATTCACTGACATGACATGCAGGTTAGCCAATATTGGAAACATGAAATCCCAATTAACGTATTAAAGTGTACTTTTTTGGTTTCTGGGTTGGAACAGCGTCGTTGTCTCTGCTTCTACTGCCGACGTTTCGTCCACTATCTTAAGGGACATCTTCAGAGTTTCTATTGCTACGATTACTTGAAACAGACTGGCGTGTGTTGACGGAGGGTGGGGGGGGGGTTAATTCTGTTTATTGTTCCTGTTCAGTGGAGCGTGTGTGTTATGGTTGAGTAGAGTTTGTATGATGGATTTCCAAGTGTCATGAAGATAGTAACCTTCGTCTGGGTTCAAGTTGTTAGGATGTTTCTGGATTTCGATGGCTTCACTGATTTTGCGGCTGTAATAATGGGAATTTTTGGAGAGGATTTAAATGGAGTTGAAGTGGTTTTGGTGTCCGGTTTCCAATCTGTGCTCAGCCAGTGCAGGTATCAACGTCAACCGTGGAAGCCTACGGCTAGAGTGTTTATATCGTTAACTGTTCAATAAACTTAGATACTTTAGAAAAATTTAACATAACAAGAGTATTTCATTACAGAAGAGTCTGATGCAAAGCAAGAACCTCGACGGATAGTTAATAATGTTACTTAGAATTATATTAGTTTCATTAAAAGCCAATGATATATCACATTTGAATGGCGCTCGACGTGGGGCCAATCAAAATTGATGTTATATATATATATTATTTAGGGTAGGTCATGATTTTGATATAAAGTTGGCGACATTGACGATATTTTCCAAACAAAACTTTGACACCTGTCATTTTAAAGTCAATCCATTATAATGTCTTATTTCAAAATTGATTATTTATTACGTTAGAGTTAGAACAGAAAATTTTTATTTTTTTAACTTAAGATTATAAAATCCACTGTAAGTTTCAATGATTAATCATTATGCAGGATGCGCATCATAATTTGAGATGCTTGAAAAATTTCATGTTACGATAACAATTGTTTGTGTTAATATGGGAACCGAACACATGCTCACTCGATACTGTTTTTTGATAATCGACTGCAAAGTCTCCAGATCTCACAGTTATAATTGAATTAATTTTGTCGTACATTGGTAGTATTAGAAAAAATGTTGGTAAGCCTTTGACAATATCAAATAAAACGTATATAAATGGAAAGCTCGATGTTCTTCAGAATCCAAAAATGTCGGTCCTATTTTGAGGTTATATTAAATTTTTCCTTTTTTTGCTCATTTATTTTATATCTACTTACGAAAAACTGAATGTTTCTCTATTTATTTCAAATTACATACACCATCTGATCAAGAGGCAACTGAAATTAGATGTATCACAAGTGCTTGGTAACTTTGCGATGATCCCATTGTCTGGCTGTAAACGTAAGACGTGATTTGAAAAAATAGAGCAGCATATATACATTCTTTGTCTTTGCTTACACTTATTTTTCATAACTAAATACGAAATAAATTAATATATATATGTGAAAAATTGATGCAACATAACTTGAAAATACGGTTCTTTTTTTAATTTTTAAAGTTCAGCAATATTATTTTAAAATACCTTTTCAGCATCATCTGTAATGTCCTTCGTTAAAAACATTTGTGAACTTAACACTGCGACCGAATTGATCCACAACTGGGCAGCACACTGTAACGCAACAGATTGCAACTTCAAAATGCTAACCTCAAAAAAAATCATCATTCAGTGTCACCAATTTTATATCAAAATCATTGCCTACTAATCAATCCGTTATTTTTTCACCATAAATGATGCAAGTGCTTAAAAATACTATTTACTAATTAATTCATAACATTATTTTACTTTCGAACACCATCTTTTGAAGTAGTACCCTGAATTTTAAAAATACCGATGTATATATTTTGTACCTCACTTGAGCTTGTTTACTATGGGGATGAGGTCATATGAAACGGCAGGAGGTACATTTTTGTTGATATTGCAGGGAATATTAACAAATATTGTTTAACTAAATTTTACCAGCCTCGGATGGTGTGTTTTGGTGTATTGAGGACCGGTCTCACAAGAGAAAGGCGTTTAGGATTCTAGTTTTCCATGAGCTGACACACTATATGGGAAGCTCCAATAAGCATAAAGGATCAAGGGAGAAGAAACAAGCAAAATCATGCTTGTTTTAAGTCTCATAAACTCATACCAGTGAACAAACTTGAGTGAGGCAGTTAGAAGTAAAAGTGCATGGTAGTGTTTTCTTAATTCATTATTATTATTATTAAACAGAGAATTTTTAAAACTTTTTTACCTCTTCAATGAAAGTTTTAAACTATTCTGCTTTACTAGTTTGTAGCTTATCGCCGTGTCATGGTATTTTTCTTCCTTTTTTTTAAAGAGAAAATTATGCAAATGCGTTTTTTTTAGAACTTTCGAATAAGTTAAAGTATTTCTCTCGCAATTTTTCCGAACTCTCTTTTTTACTGCTGGATGGTCAATCCATTTCAAATCACCCAATATTAATAAAAGTTGCATTTTCTATTTTCCTGATTTTTTTATCACGAGTTCCCTATAGGTACCCAATCAAAAAACATTGTTTGAAAAATCTTTATAGCCAAAGACGTCTTTTTGATCATGAAACAGCTTCGAAAACGTTTTGAAACTGTTGCGATCGCAACGTCATCAATATTTAGTATCACAAAAATGCACCGGTTTTAAAACGTATCACGTGACAGCCATTTGTAGGGTTATGTTATTTATTTGTGTTCTGAAAACACCAAAACGCCAACAAACAGAGATAGAATGGTTGATACACGTTGGAAAATCGTTTCAAAACTGGTTTAACCGGTGTCGTGTATGACGTCATCGTTGCAACACGAAAATGGATTATTTTAAAACAGTTTCAACCAGTTTGAACACATTTCAACAGAAAAAGACGTCTCAAAGTTTTTTTCTGGCAGCCATTTTTAAAATGGCGGTTGGGCAAATTTTTAAGAAAAGCGTGGTTTGCGGAAAGTTTAATTGCCAAGCTATTTTAAAAGAAATCAGAATAATTAAAAAACCAATGTGTTCAGCATGAAATTAACTTGAGGCATAATTTTTTTTTTAATTCTTTTATCATGCAAGAGAGTCGGGTCACACTCTTTCTGTAAAGACTCTGAAAAAATTTATCAATCATTACTTTTTAAGTAAATTTTAATGAAGGAAGAGAGACTCACTATTAATATGTTATTTCTGTGTTGAATACTTAAATAACTGCCTACCTGCAGTATAAGTTTTAGTCCTGAGAATGCATTCTGGAGCTTTTCAAAAATGGCCGAAAGCCTTTTAACATCACATTTCTCAGGTCAATATCTAAAATAGGACTGAATGAAAACAAGTGAAAATTTTGCAGAATGTTCTTTATACATAGGAGTATCTCACAAAAAAATTATGACTGAGACTCAACTACATTTATACGCAGTGCCGAGTTAACAAGGGTTTGAAATTATTACAATTGACATAGGTCGAATTATGTTTAAATTATTACGAACAATGAATGATCAAATATGTCTGCTTTTAAGTAACTATGGGCAGTAATAACAGTAGGTAAGAGTTCTAATTCTTAAACTTAACTTATACCGAGACATTTGTTGTACTACACTTGCGTATAGTATACATACAATAATGTTTCTCTATGTATTTATATGTAAAACTTCAGTTGTAACTACTTGCCAGTTGCAATTTTCATTAGGGAGTGAAACAAACTCGACATTTCATTTCATAGTTTATCAGTTATGTTGTGTGTTCTACCAGACACAGTTGTGAGTTCCAATGGAGTCACTTTCCGTATTATTTTGTTTGCAGGCACCCAAGCAGTATCATTTTTGGAAAGTTGAAAGGCAGTTTTTGGTCCAGAAGGGTGAAAGAAATGCACCAAAACATCATTTTCAATTTTTGCAAGCCACCAAATCTCATCATATATACAAACAACAAAGTCATTAACAGTTTGTAAAAAGTATTGAAGTTTGATGATCCTCAAAGTTTGAGCCTTTGGAAGTAACATAACATCTTATTTGATTGTCACTTATCGGGACATATCTCTGAAAGCTTCTTGTTCATTTCACTGGTAAAAACATTCAAATCTCTCAGTCAGTTTTGTTTCCATTTGTTCAATTACAGTTGAAGAAACAAATATAAATTTAACTCCAGTAATATTCTCTCGACAGTATTTGAACATATCTTGTGGAGTCAGGATCTGTTCTGTGTATGGTCTTTAATGGGAAGCTAGTGTAATTTCTCGTTTTGTTGTTCCGCCTGTTCCATCGCAAGAATTCTTTCCATGACAAGGAAATTCCACTCTGCTACTAAACCAAAATCATTTTCGTGTTGGCAGACATTAATGAAGTGTTTCTTATTTTTCTACTGGCTCTCCCTAATGAAAATTGTAGCCGGCAAGTAGTTACAACTGAAGTTTTAAATCTAAATATATAGAGAAACATCCCAGTAAACATTTTTCAAATTTCCCACAAAATTATTTAGTTACATAAACATTAAAACTGCTAAACCTGAATGAGTACCATAATGATCACTGATATATAAATAGGGAAGTTAACATGTAAATATTGCAGTTACTAAATAAAAGTGTGGGAAATTTGAAAAATGTTTTCTGGGATTATTGTGTGTATACCGTACGCAAGTGTAATACAACAAATATATCGGTATAAGTTTAAGAATTAGAACTCTTATCTATTGATATCACTGCCCATTGTTATTTAAAAGTAGAAACATTTGATCATTTATTGTTTGCAATGATTTAATTAAACATCATTCAACCAATGTCGGTTGTAATAATTTGTTTGTTACTAACTTGGCACTGCACGAGCGTGAGATATTCCTATGTATATAAAGAATATTCTGTAAAATTTTCACTTGATTTCATTCAGTCCCTTTTCAGATATTGACCTGAGAAAATTGATGTTAAAAGGCTTTCGGCCATTTTTGAAGAGTTCTAGAAAAAAACGAAATGCATTCTCAGGACTAAAACTTATACTGCAGGTAGGTAGTTATGTAAGTATTCAACCCAGAAATAACATATTATTAGTGTCTCTCTTCCTTTATAAAAATTTACGGTCTTAAAAAGTAACAATTGATATTTTTTTTCCGAGTCTTTACAGAACGAGTTCGACACTCTCTTGCATGATAGAAAAATTAAAAAATGTTATGCCTGAAGTTCATTTCATGCTGAAGGCACTGGTTTTTGAATTATTCTGATATCATTTAAAATAGCTTGGCAATTAAACTTTCTGCAATCAACGTTTCTCTTAAAAATTTGCCCAGCCGTCATTTTAAAAATGGCTGCCCAAAAAAAACTGGCTTATAAAAAATGTCAAATAGTGTTTTGTGACTGTCTACCTATAGGGAACTCATGATAAAAAAATCAGGAAAATAAAAAATGTTGAGCAACATTGCTTGGGCGATTTGAAATGAATTGGACCCTGTTGTTTTTTTTAAATACTTCTTAGTAGGTAAATCTTTCATTGAATTTGAGGTTAGATCCGCGAGTGTACGACTGACAAATTTGAAATATTAAAAGATAACAATGCCCCCCACCAATGATTACATCTTAAGAGAGTGTATGATGAAGTCCCAAGATCTGAGGGTGGCGTATGTTTATTACAGGTGGCCTGGGATCACCCCGGCCTTACGGCAGGGATCCCCCTACACATGCTTCATACAATCCTATTCCCCAAACCCATCACTCCATGATGTACCAACAAGAATCCCAGTACTGTTATGATCAGACGGGTTTATCGTTACCGTACAATGGTGGGGACAGGGGACGTGTTCCCCCACACCTACAAGCCGGTAAGTCCACGGCTAGCCAGGGGCACTATTGACACATCATCATATAAGTCTCTAGAATTCAGAGTAGAAAAGAAATTATTACGTCACCGGTTTATGTTTGTGAAATAAAAGCGTAACTATGATAGTCTATCATTTTCATGTAGTTATAAATAAATTTCGGACTGTTTAATTGATTACGGATGATACGACGGACTGAACAATGAAATATATCACGAAACTACATTATGATGGGCTTAGGGAAAAGTAATGTTTCTGAAGAAGACGATTTGAAAACCTTTAATATCTGTCTTCCATGTCCAATGTTAAAAAAATTGCTAAAGTTCTATAGCTAAGCAGCTGTACTAAGGTGAAAACTCGATCAGATAAATAAAATAGTCGCTCATATAACATGATATACCGGGTGTCCCAAAAATATGCCGACAAACTTTAAGGGGCGGTTCGGAACATCAAAACAAACATTTTTTGTTTGATAAACAATGTCCGCAAATGAGGTGTATTAGCATAAAAGAGAAAAAATTGTTTTGGTATTTTACAAAAAGAAAAAATTAGGATGACATTAATTAATCAGTTTTTGTTCGTATTAGCGTTTATTTTATTGACAAATAAATCATGGTTTACAAAAATTATTGAAAATGTCGGCCATTAATTAACTTCAATACAAAGACTCGCGGACCCTATGGAATAATCCGGGAATAGCTTGTACATGTGAACAACTCGCCATTACTTTGCTTTTTGTAAAATAATACCAAAACGATTTTTCCTCATTTATGCTAATATGGCTTATTTGCGGATATTGTTTATTAAACAAAAAGTGTTTGTTTTGATGTCCCCAGCCGCATCTTAAAGTTTGTCAGTGTTTTTAGGACAGCCTGTATAGTACAACAGGATAAAAGCAGTTTTAGATTGTTTTTAAATATGTTTTTATTATACCTGAACATAATCCGGGTATCTCGAATGCATTTGCGTGCGAAATCGGGCCTCAAAGAGCACCGTGGTGTTTTACAAATTTACCTACAACAGTAACAAACAGGTAGTGCTATTTTTTATTCAAATAAACATTAATGGTACAATTATTATTATTGAAAATTCGAAGATCAGTACATTCAAAATCATTATCATTGGCTATTTGCAAAGTAGGAGATTCGATCTTCCGGTTTTCTGTGATGACAGGGACGTCGATATCTGATGATGATGTTGATGCCACACCCCTTCCATTAACACCACCAGCAAATACGCTTGGAAACACGTAATTTGTTTACGTTGGACTCTTCGATCACTATATACCGATAGAACCACCGGCCATCTGCCTATAGGGAATTGTATGCAGTACACATTTATATGTACATATACCTATGTATCTAGTCCTACCGTTTATCAGAAGCGTTGTCTATGCCGACGCTAGGGATCGACAGTCAACCGCGTCAGTCGTGTCTTGACAGCGGTGGAGTATACTCATAGTTGGTCGAACTTGCAAAAATACGCAAATTCTTGCTGTCTGCATCTTTAGGGTTTAGAATTATTTAGAGGTCAGTATTTTTTTCTGTTTTTTTACCGATATTCATTTACGTATTTACTATGCCGTTAGTTTATAGTAAAGAAGAAAAAATAAATATTATTAAATGGTATTACTCATATCAAGGAGGTACGCAAGAAGTGATTGGTCGTTTTGTTTTTTCGTTTCCTGATCGTCCAGTTCCCTGCCGTCGGACGATACTAGATATCATACATCGTTTTGAAAAGTCGGGCTGCATTAATGGATGTTCGAAATGCTATCAGAGTAATTTCCATCCTATTTCGGAGGAAAGAATAGAGAAGGAAGTCAGTGTATGCGGCTTTGTAGAATCAAGTGAGCCCTGCTCTAGCCGCCAAATTTCTGAACAATTAGGTATTCCAAAAACCACAGTTAGGCGTATATTACACAAAAAGAAATATAAGTGTTATAAGGTTAGAAAAAATCAAGAAATATTCCCAGATGACCAGTTTAGACGTCTCGAATTTTGTGAGGCTATTAGAGAAAAATGTGATAATGATGATAATTTTACTCGAAATATTTTGTTCACTGACGAATCAACATTTTCCCTTCACAAACGCCATAATCCATCTGCCGTTCGCTACTGGTCTCAGAAAAACAAACATTTGAGCAGGGATGTCAACACTCAATATCCACAGAAACTAAATGTCTGGGCAGGAATCTTAGGGGATCACATCATAGGGCCATTTTTCCTAAACGGAACATTAAATGCGCAGTCATATTTACAATTACTGCAAAATCATATTGTTCCTGCAGTGCGTGACCTTGCTGTAAACTTTAATGATATTTGGTTTCAGCAAGATGGCTGCCCAGCTCATAATGCCAGAATAGTACAAGAATGTCTTTCATTGCATTTTCCACATACCATTAGCACTAGAGGTAATATTTCTTGGCCGCCTAGATCCCCTGACTTAACGCCATGTGATTTTTTCCTTTGGGGATATTTGAATGAAACCATTTATGTACACCAGAATGAAAGACCCCGCACATTAGATGATTTACGAATGCGAATTACACAACTCTGTAATAGTATTTCACCTGTAACTCTCTCTAATGTACGTAGAGAATTTTACAACAGACTGGGCTACTGTGAGGCAAACAATGGAGGCTTGTTTGAAAGAGATATTTATTAGCCTCTAGAATTCTATTTTATTTTCTCTAGAATTTTTTTTGTTTGACATCAATTATTACTTTTTGAACGTTTTTTAATTTCTCCATGTTGCTTCCTTTTTAGAATTATTTTTCTTATTTTCTCTTGGTTTAGTAATTTGCAATTTAATTTTATTTAACTAGGTACATTCAGAATCACTAGTTACTACTTCTTTGGAATCTCAAACCTTCGTTTTCATTACAAATCTACTACTAATATTTCTACAACACGAAACATTATGCCGATGATTGATTCTTACAAATATCTACGAAATGAAATGGCAATATCTGTGTCATATTTAAAGATTAAATATGCTTTATCGACGGATGTGTATTTATTTCTTTTTACGCCACAAATTATTATTGCCGGTACGTAGATATATACGTAGGCGTATATAAATGTGTACTGCATACAATTCCCTATAGGCAGATGGCCGGTGGTTCTATCTGTATTGATCAAACAAGTTCGCATAAAATATATCAGAATCAACAACGGCAAATTTTCGACCTTTTTCTCTTTTAGATGGTCGAATATTAATACTGAAAACGGAGCCCACTCTCTTAATGTCCGACATACGTAAATCACACATTTCATGTCTTCTGCATGAGCCAAATATGCCACAAATAACAACAACGTGGTAAACGAAATATTGCTCTCAATATTTGTCATAACTATCAAAATAAGACAGCTCTTACCTTCAAAAACAGAAAAATACGATCAGGGGCTTGAAGAATAAAATTTCGTATGTTCTCTTCTCGAAATACCAGATTTCTTAGGGCCCTAACCTTTGTTTGATCCCTTCTTCATAAACGCATGTAGCTTATAAAATGAAACTATGTTCACCCCTTTTTTAATTCTTAGCGTTGTTTGTAATTTTGAATGCATGGACCACAGTGTTGACGATTTATAGATAGCGGACTATTATGAAAGACAAGAAATGAAATTAATTAATGACCTTTTCTAATAATGTAACTTCGTCCATGTACACAAGCATCAATGTTTCGTCCACCGTGTGGTAATTCTTCTTTGTCGTGCAAGCCAATAATTTCTCATATTCTTTATAATATGCAGTTTTTGATTTTTGTGGAATTAATCTCAATACGTCTTGCTCAGCAAATCGTTCAACTTCCGATGAAATCTCTTCATTCATTTTGTACAATGCAAATTCAGAAAATTTGTGAAAAATCTACATAACAACCATGTAACAATTAAACAACTATTACAATAGCAGTAACAGTGTATAATTGCATAATAATTTACTTTTCAGAATACCTGTTGGTACATTTGCTTTTACTTTATCTAATTACCACTAATTATATTATCGTATCGTTCGAATAACAGAAACACAATTTCTTAAAACTAATTTATTGTACAAACCAAAGGAGAGATGAAGATTGCATTGACAGAAATATTATTGGAATTTGGCGGGTGTTTTAATTTTACACTGGACGCAATAGAATAATATACAAAGGTGTACTCGATGATATTACACTGCAAACGTATTGAATAGAAATGTACTCTTAGCAATAAATGTTTCTACATCTATTTTTCGACCAATGTTTTGCTTGGATACATGGTTTATCTAGTAATTATCTATAGCAAAATAGTAATTTTGTCCATGTATTGTAAACCGAAAAGATTTTATTTCCTAAATACATATTTCAACAGTTAAGATGTCATCTTAGACAGCAATTTCTGCAACGATGATGTATTTGAACAAGCGAAAAGAGATAGCATTTGGCCTGCTTTTGTTTAAAAACCCGAAGAATTCAAAATATTAAACAATTGCATTTGCCCTAATAAATGAGCACTGCGGTAATCGTCTAGTAGTACACCAGAAAGCATGTTTGATGTAGATTGCGCCTAAAGGAACTTATTTTCCATTTAATTAAACTTTTAATATCAATCTTGGCAAATTCTGACACTTCCAAGTTTTAATACCAATACAAGTTTTCTTCAAAAAAAAGCACATTAAATTATCACAACCTGTTCAACACAAGACACTGTTTGCATTACGTTCCAGTGTGCATTTCACTACAATCTCTTTTTTTAATTTATGTCAACAAACGCATCATCAAAACATTCGAATCATTCAATCAGTTCTTAAACGTGCTTTTATCAGTAGTGTTTTTAATTCAAGTGGAGGTGAATTAGTGCTCATCTAAAATCCACTGTTGACCTCTACAATTATAACTTCTTTCTTTGTAAGAAATAAAGCATTTTTTTTTAAATTACACAAATGATAGGTGAATAAAAGAAAGGTTGCTCTCAATTCAAGAATTCATGTTACTGAAATCACACTAAACCGAAAATGGCAGTTAGTTATTTTTTTGTTTGATTGAACATCAAGGTATTCTTGAGATATTGTGTCTGTTTCTGGGCCGATGCTCCTTCGCCACGAGTAAAGTGTTATTAATATTATAACTAACATGACTTGGTAGATTATTTGAACATTACCTGTTTATTAAATAATGTTAAAATATAAATTTATTTGGGTAATAAATATTTTTTTTTATCCTCTACTTAACCAATCAAACATACTTTATTGTCGACGAATTCTAGGGACTTAATAAAAATTCATATCACCAAAGCACTCTTCATTATACTGGCACACTGCCCTGTGTCTAACAAAAGCTCATACATTTACTTGTGCTCGCGTCATTGCTGTGCTAAAACCACTGGGACTTTTATCTCCTTACAAGCAAAAAGACATCCCTCAACCTCTGCGCATCACTGTGACATAACTTGTTCCCCCTGAAATGCTTCCAATCCCATGTCATCATGTTTTTTTACTTTTATGTTCTCATTGATATGTTTTTTTTTTACCTGTGCTGATTTATGTTTGCTTTTTGTTATGTGTACGCTTTGTTTTTATTTTGTTTACAGTGTTTTTGTTTTTGCGAGCGCTTTTTCCCCCTTTGTTTTCCTTGTGTCCGTTTATTTCGACTGTGTTTATAGATACTAATTAATTTTTGCTGATTTCTTACATTCACGCTAATTGCGACATTAAAAAAGATCTTGTCAGATGCAAACACCACTGACTGACTACTGTTTTATTTACTAAAATTGCGGGGCATTTTATTGTACACACATGGATGATATAAATGAAATATTGTATTATGAACTAGGGGAAAAAGCAAACAACTTACACAATGTTTTTTCTGTTTAACTTTAAAGATTTAGGAAAGAATTGCGTTTTGAGTCGAACATATGGCAACTATATCTTTAAAATCTGAAATTAAACATACATATTTACATTTGACCTCTAACAACAACGGCAACCAATATTTTTTGCTGTTGTTTTCATAGGCCAACGTTTGTTTGCTCGTTTTTCCTTATTGTTGTGCGTGCGTTTGTGTTTAAACATGTGTTAATTACATGGAGATGATTAAATATTAAAAAACCGATAAAATTCCACAAATTTTATGAAAAGATATGTTTTAATTTCTTTACATTCACATTTCTATTGACGTCAATTTTTCATTATATTTTCTTTATACATTGTTGTAGCATATTTTTCCCTAAACATTCCGACAGTTTTCATTTTATTGCATTTATTACATAGGCTAACTTCGTTTGCTCATTTTGCCTTATTGTTGTGTTAAAACATTTGGTAATTTTATGGAGCAATCTAAATATAAAAAAAATCAAAGAGTTCCACAAACTGTATGTAGATTTTTTTAAAAAAAATTGATTCCAATTCCAGTTGACGTCAATTTTTCAGTATATAAAATCCAAATTTCCAATGAAACTTTTAACATATTAATCTAATGAATGAAGACTTGTACTCCATTATAACCCACACTATTTAACATTACACACATGTAATATTCCACGTTGTACGATTGAGCCTTTACTCTGTGTTATAAATGAAGTACTGATTTTATACAAAATTTGCGCTTGTCATTCTTTTTAGATTTCATGAAATAACTCATTCTTTTCATAACTGAGGGGAAATCACCGGTTGATATGTTTATAGTAGAGAAAAACATTTAATTATTCATGTTGAGATTAAATAACTTATTCTTATGAATTTGGAAACACTTGTCACATTTTATGTTAAAAATAAGGGCGTTTTGAGTACGAAAGCTAAATATGTAAAATAATATCTAACGACGGGATATTAAATCTTCTTGAATTGGTATTGTTTTCTATTGCATGTCCTTCGTTTAATATATGTATGAAATAGTGTATGTTTCATCCAATATTGTTATGCATTTAATCTATTAAAGAAAAATGTGCAAGCTATAAAACTATGTGTCATTGATTTTATAGTGGTACAAATTAATCATAAGAGTATTTATATGTGTAGAATGAAAGATAGTGAGATGTTTAAAATTATTATATATATATATTAAATTTGCCAATCGATTTAAAAAAAAAATAAGGTATATCAAAACACAATGTAACGAATAGAATTATTGTACTATTCGAATTAGACATTGGAAAATTTATATTTTTCACACAAACGACTTGGAACAATTAGTATTTTTAATGCACGCTTTGTTATTGTGCTTATTTGTATATGTGTCTCATATATGCTAGTTGTGTAGCTTTCCTTAGAACAATATTCATATATATGTGCTGTTACAAAAATATCTACATTGTTCTTGAATTCATTCGGAATTAAGTGGTATACCTGGCATGTGTTACTTCTAAATTAAGGATAAATGGCACCTGTTCTACCGTCAAAGTTGTTGTTTTTCATTGTTTACTCAACCACATGCTAGGTGTACTGCTAAGTTTTTGTCTTTTACAATCATCCCTCTAATAATCGATGTTATTATTTATTATTAGGTGTAGGGGGAAGTACGACTTCAGAATACGTAAGGCAGGAACTGAGAAATGTGGTCGGTGCTCGTGCTGGGCAAGTACAACCACCAAATAACCGAACCCAAAGTCAGTTACTCAACCAGGCTGTTACTCCAGCGGATCTCGATTTGAGTCACAACTATGACTTGCCTACCTCCGGTAAGTTGAGCAGAGGATAATCTCAATTACATCTGTCTTTTTTTTCAATCATTTTATATATATTGAGTTATAAATGATACATGTGTCATATATAGTTGGGGCTTAGATAATCTGATACTGTGTTATCCAAAATTTTCATGATTTCTACATATTTGACGTTTCGTCCGTGTTTTGGACATCTCCAGGGTTTCTGTTATGATTGATATTGTTATTGTTCATGCTTCACTGCTCGAACATCAACAACAGGAATAGCAATTCTGAAGATATCAAAAAAGCAATATTGTAAATTGTGATTTGTGAAATGTTTTATTTTTGGATGACATAGTTGATACAGAATGTTCCGCTGACAAATATATTTTAAAAAGAAATCGTGTGTAAAGAACGCATTTCAGTTATATTAAAGAAACGTAATAGATTCATCATTTAATTATACTGATTAATATTTTTTTATTGACTCGCAGGAACATACTGTTTTAATTATTTATGTTTCTTTTAGTTTTGTATAAATACTAAGCATTTTCTTCAAAGCAATCCTATTATTTCTAATTGTTACTTAATTCATAGAAGATAATGTGATATCTTCCTTTTTTCTTGGACTAACTTAAAAATAATTTAAGATAATGTGAAAGAATGTCACAAAGGATTTTTTCCAAGATTCTTTACTATTGACACTTTTTTTTTAACTTTAAGTTTATATTGGGATTTCTTAGGTAATTATTTATTATACGAATATCTTGGTTTTTGGATTTTCAGGTACAAAGCAAAGGCTATTTTAATTATGACACTAATTTAATGTATACACAGTTTTATAAAATTTGATGTTTCATTAAACGATCAAAATCAAATTTTTCAAAATTATGTAAATTTCGTGTGAAAACATCCAGAATATTATTAATCTGCTAAGGTTTTTAAGAGAGATATATACTTAAAACTAATTATATTACCGCGACACTTCAAATTACAAATCTCCAATATATTTAATGTCTGAGGCACGTTTGAATTTACCGCCACAGAATTTGTTTTTCCTAGGGTTGCAGACACTTATTATCTGATTCAATTATTTTTCTTCAATGGGGTCTTATATAGACTGATTTATTATTAAATAAGTGAAAAACATGTTTAGTAACAATGATATTGAGATTAGTTTTTAATTTTTTTACTTATTAAAATGTCAGAGAATAGAAACTGATTCGGATTTTTAGTTCATAATTATTATTTCGTAATTGTAGTGACGAGTCAATTAATGCGGATACATAACAATTTTTTTTGAAAACACTGGAAAGTCACAATTTGGAAAACATGAACATACATTGTAGGTTAGGGGTATAGCATATTTATATTAGCACACTTCTTTTATTTTAGCGTCAAAACACCGTTTTACAACATATTCATCGACAGTAGTCGCTGTAAATCAACTTTATTTATATGAAATTTATAAATTTAATTCAAAAATAAGTGTCTTTCAAATGTAAATATTCGACGTTTTATTTTCCTTGACGTATTTACTGCTTGACATATACCAACTGAAATTGAAATGCCCTAATTTTTACAAATGCAATTATACTAATATTGAAAAATACTGATACGGTCATTAGAACTTTCAGAATAGTAAAGCATAATGTAAATGTGAAATTACATGTGCATAATATACCAATTACGCTATATTCGATTTATCAATATTTCAACCCAACCTAACCATCATCGGCCATTTTGTTTGATTGACATTGGATGCATAAGAGTATTTGAAACATACGGGAAATTTTATAAATTCCATATGACAAAGGCGATGAAAATAAAACGTTAAATATTTTTATTTAAAAAACAGATATTTTTGCATTAAATTTGTATATTTATATAAATAATGGTGATTAACAGCGATTATTGTTGATGTGTATGTTGTAAAATGGTGTTTTTACACTAAAATAAATGAACTGTGCTAACCTGCAAGGTATGCTTATATATTTTGAAATTGTGGCTTTTCGGTGCGTCCCCAGAAAAAATGCACTTCTTTTAGGGACTTGTTCACGTTAAACTCGAAAAATTAGCAAACTTTGCATCGCACATGTTCTTAAATTTACTTAAAATTAGTGACTAAATTATGTATCATCTATCTGTTTGTGCAGCTAATTTTTGAATTGATTTGTTTTGCCTTGTCTCTAATATCATCAATGATATCTTCTTTTAAAACAAATGATAATTCACAAGTTGACATTGAAATTTTGATAAGTACATAACATTGTTTGAAGCTAACAGCTAACATGAAAACTTGGAATACACTAAAAACTAGAGCGACAAATTCAAACGCACCTCAGGCGTTAAAAAACGAACTTGAAACAAATCAACTAGTTTCATTGTCTTATCAAAAAGACAAAACCACTAAAAACCAAGAAGTTGCTATTATAGATAATTACCATGTCTAGTATTTGAAAAGCAGAATGATTTTCCAGAGACGTATATGATGTTTCCCAAGTATTTTAAAATAATAATGATTTTGCTTTTAGATATCGAAATGTAAAGTGATAATTCTTATCCACATTGTTGTTTTCTTTCTACTTATTGTTCCTCAAATTTAATTCAGTTCAAATTCTCTTTCTCTAAATTATTTATCAACAACTCCATGTTATTCTTCAATTTCTATTTATTTTGAGCCATTGTTCTCGGGATTTTTTCCAATCCCTACTTTGTTCTTCTAACTTGATTTAATATTATTCACTTCCATGTTGGTTTTGAACGACACCTTCTTCGTCTTCTTTCTGATATATTATATTGTAAACTGCTTGCTAATGTCACTATTATCATTTACGGGTTGTGCCCTATCTAATTACATTTTTTACGATGAAATGTTGCTTCTCTAGGATCTTGATATGTGCATTGCCAGAGTCATTATTGTGTTTGGTCAGTAGGTTCTCGCGGTTCTTATAAGACATTCGCTGACGAATATCTGTATTATAGTTTGTTTTTAAACTAAGAGGAGTAAATGAAAAAACCACATTTACATTGCAAATATTACCAGATAAATTTCTAAATCATTCTGGCGGTAAATTTGAAATATTTTTAAAGCCTGTGAATGTCACAGAACGTTTTGATACCGGTGCAAGAGGCAAAGGCAAATGAAAGTGATCATTGATTCTAGTTTACTGTTGACGAATTAATTTGTTGGTTAAAAGTTTAATTTATTTTGACAAATAAACAATCCAAGTTACAGTTAATAAATGTTATACGTTGAAGACAGTTCTACATGATTCTGAAAATGTAATAGCAAGTACTAAACTGTAGGATATGTAGTTGTAAATAAGAGTTTTATTTAATTACCACTATATTTCGCATAGAAATTGCATTTAAGGTGTGTGCCTTTATGTTATGAAAATGCTATATATTGCTACATAACACATAATACTGACTGACTCCTGATTATCTACTCTAAGTCTGAAATGTCTGATATACTATCACTGTCACTATCAGCACCAACAGAAATAATAAATGGTTCAATCAGATCATCTACAATTCCATCTATTGTACACATTTTTATCTCTTCTTGAATCACATGCTCCACACAAGTCTTCCATTTAACATTTTCATTACTTCGTATAGCTCGTAATAAAGGTTCTTTCACTTCCTTCAATTTAAATGTATTATTCTCTAATGCCACTTCATTTTTTATTTTTGCCCATATCAATTCCATTGGATTAAGTTCGCAATGATAAGGTGGCAATCTTAAAACAATTTTATTGTTATCTCTTGCCATTTCATCAATCACATACATATTATACTGTTCTTTATTAATTTTGATTAAATGAAGGAGTTCAGATCGAACCATATCATCACTGAATTCAATCTGCTTAGCTTGCAGCCATTCCTGCATATCTTTTTTCGTAGATGATGTTGTTGGAATTTTCTCCAGTTTACGATTATGGTACGATGCATTGTCCATGACTATAACAGCAGTATCGGGTAATTTTGGTAACAAACAGCCAAACCATCCTTCAAAAACTGCCGAATTCATCTCCTCATGATAATCTCCAGTTTTCTTACTTTCGAAAAGCAACAATCCTCCATCAACAAAACCATGTTCAGATCCGACATGTAAAACAATAAGCCTCTTCCAGAAGTTAATTTGCTTCATCAATTTGTGGAGTGAAGAACGGCACATGTGTGGTAAATCGGGACGTTTCTTTATTTCAATCAAAATTTTATCCAAAGTAGGTAACTCGTTATTGTAGAAGAAAACCAGCACAATTTGCCGCACAGACTGTTTAACTGCTTCGTCATATGTGACAACAATACCAGGTCGTCCTCCACTGTGTTTAAATGCATTACCTGTGCCAGTTTCATTATACTGCTTTAGAGTCCGGTACACTGTTGATTTTGCAACTCCTACAAGTAATAAATTATAAAATCAGTTACAATATTCAAACTGTCGAAATTTACCCATTTAATTTACAACGCTCCTCCTAGTTTAAAAACAAACTATAGTATCTCGCTATATTTCATATGCGAGAGTAGGTTTCACAAACGACCGCTAGGTGGCGCTTTTGAGATGTGTCATTACTATTTCCTTTAAATCTTACATTTGTTATTGTGAAAACAGTGGCATCTTAGAAAGCATCAAGGTCAAGCAGTCAACGCTAAGTACTGTGACGTTTTATAACGGTTATGTGACAAAATTCATTCTGCTTTATGAATTCAGCAGTCGCAGCCTCTGTACTCGCTAGACTGCTCTGCACGATTCTTCTGTATTCCCTAACCTTGAAATTAGTGCTGAAGGGACGCTATGTTGAGACCATTGATGACATTAAAACAAATTCGTGACAGGCAATAAAGGATTTCCAATATTTTCTAACAAAAATAATGTAATTATTACCATAAAAAAGTATTTTTTCGTCAGTTGGAGAACGAATCTTTACATGTCACACTGTTACCAGACGACTTACTACTGATCATATTATGGTACTATAAATAAATACTTGGAAACGTCATGTATGTATACTCTGAGAATCCATTGAACTATTGGGTTTCTATTTTGCATATTATTTTCACTATTAATACTTTGGGAAATACCGAATCTTTTGTTCTGTGTCGTCATTAATGTTTTTTTTTTCTTAAATATCCATACATTGTTAAATACTGTCCGAGCATCATACAACAGAGATAACAAATTATTAATTTAAAATGTATATATTATCCGAGAATGATGTTTCATTAAATCTTCTTCTCTTGTCTAATCTCTCTGTTTATGATCCTACATTGTTTGTTGAGAATGTTTGTTACGATATGTATATTTATGATTTTCAATCAATCTTCAAGGGGGTGGAGTTTGACTGACCCCGCCCCGTAAGATTGAATATAACCATTAGACAACAGTGTATTGCAATTCGAAATAAATTTTTACCTTAATGCGTTGTTTCTGGTAGAAAAAAAAAGCCTTACATTCAAGTACCATAACATAACCAAAAACCCATACTCTTTCTGGCACCATAAAGTGTGTGTAAAACAGATAAACCACAACCAAATTTTGACAATGATGGTGATAGTAGTGATAATGCTGATGGTAGCAGTGACGAGGATGATTATGATCATTATTGAAGAAGAGGATCAGAGTTGAAGATTATGAACAAGTATCTTTTCGTTTAACCAATGATTGGAACATTCAAGCACTAGTAACGTAAGTAAGAAAAATTGTTAAATTATTCCGCTACTCTCCATTAAAAAAACACTGTTCTGCAGAACTATGTGAAAGAAAAACAAAGTAAGGAACTAATCCTATTTTAGAACCTATCAGACTGACAGTGTTGGCCTTGTGCAGATATGATGCCAATCTTTACATAGCCGATGCCCAGCTTTTAAGTTCACGTTTGAAGAACTTTAAAAAACTGCCAGCTGCTTTAAAGCACTGAATAAATGAGAGAAGAACTCTTGCTTCAAGTGTGCAAGGACCTGACGAAGTACTTTGTGATCAACCGCAATATCTGCCATGGAAATACTCACATTTATCAAAAATTTGACAAAAAGATTATCAACGGTATCAACACCAGCATTGCAAGAGAAAAACGAAAACTCAGACCAAGGCGGGAGCAGTACCAATATCGTCAGCCAAAACCAATGAATTAATTAAAATGATCAGAAGCGAAATGGCACCTTTTGAAAATGGTAGTTGTCGTGGTCAGATACTCCAATTATCTTATGAATATTTGCTAATCATACCACCTGCAAGCGTTAAATCTAAAAGGGCATTTTCAGTGGCTAGATCGTTTGCAACAAAACTTCAGTAAAAATTAGGAGATTTATGTTGTTATTTTATAAATAATAATCAACTTTTATAATTTAATGGAATAGTTTTTTCTTTTTTTTATTTGAGATAGTGTTTACTGTTGGTTGTTCATGTTATTTCTTTTATTATTTTTTGTTCTTGCTTTGTACTGTTGCTCAATACCTAATATTATAATAAAAAATAGTAACTCACTTTTTTTTTAATTAATTAATTAATAAAATATATCTCGATTTTGGGACTATATTCGGCACATCACCGGATTTATTTGATTGCTCGTTATAAACAGATTTTCTTTTTACCTGTAATTCGTTAAGACAATATTTGCAAAGTTAGTTGAATACTAATCTATTGGTTATGATAAAAATTGGTTTAATATAAGAAAGAATTTCATTATGTTTGTGGATTAAATAATAATTTAAACATAATTATTTGGTTTGTATTAATTACCATTTATATCTTTAATTAAATGTTCACTTACCTGTGTTATGCAATGAGTAATTTATGTTTAAAAATACATTCATTAGTTCACACATTTAAAAGAACTTGAATATGTTTTCGCTTTTTTGAGAATATATATATATATATATATGATAAATAATTCTAAATTTTTCTTGACCTTATTCACATATTCATGTGCATATATATAATTAAATTTCTTGGACGATTTAGAGGTCAATACTAATTTCAAATTAATTTAAAATTAGTTTAATTGTTAATTAGGTAATTTTTAATCTTTAAAAATTACCCAGCGGTCCAGGAATCGAACCCGAAATCTCCTGATTACTAGTCAGGTGTGTTATCCACTACACTACCACGGGCTTTCGGTCTTGACTCCTTTAATTGTACTGATATACATATACATATACATATAGCAAGTAACAGATGGAAAGTATTGCTGGTATACCAGCGTATATAAGCACCGAAACGTCCATGTGCTGTATATGATAAATAATTCTAAATTTTTCTTGACCTTATTCACATATTCATGTGCATATATATAATTAAATTTCTTGGACGATTTAGAGGTCAATACTAATTTCAAATTAATTTAAAATTAGTTTAATTGTTAATTAGGTAATTTTTAATCTTTAAAAATTACCCAGCGGTCCAGGAATCGAACCCGAAATCTCCTGATTACTAGTCAGGTGTGTTATCCACTACACTACCACGGGCTTTCGGTCTTGACTCCTTTAATTGTACTGATATACATATACATATACATATAGCAAGTAACAGATGGAAAGTATTGCTGGTATACCAGCGTATATAAGCACCGAAACGTCCATGTGCTGTATATGATAAATAATTCTAAATTTTTCTTGACCTTATTCACATATTCATGTGCATATATATAATTAAATTTCTTGGACGATTTAGAGGTCAATATTAATTTCAAATTAATTTAAAATTAGTTTAATTGTTAAATTAAACAACAATAAATTAACAATTAAACTAATTTTAAATTAATTTGAAATTAGTATTGACCTCTAAATCGTCCAAGAAATTTAATTATATATATGCACATGAATATGTGAATAAGGTCAAGAAAAATTTAGAATTATTTATCATATACAGCACATGGACGTTTCGGTGCTTATATACGCTGGTATACCAGCAATACTTTCCATCTGTTACTTGCTATATGTATATGTATATGTATATCAGTACAATTAAAGGAGTCAAGACCGAAAGCCCGTGGTAGTGTAGTGGATAACACACCTGACTAGTAATCAGGAGATTTCGGGTTCGATTCCTGGACCGCTGGGTAATTTTTAAAGATTAAAAATTACCTAATTAACAATTAAACTAATTTTAAATTAATTTGAAATTAGTATTGACCTCTAAATCGTCCAAGAAATTTAATTATATATATATATATGTATATACCGGTGTCCCAATAGTGCGATAGCGGTCGATATTTCTCTACCGTTTGAAGGTACAAAAAAAGAATTTTCAAACAAATGTTGTTTAATTCTTAAACGGGCATTGCCTAAAAATACTTTAATTTATACGGGGTTGTCTCAGAATAGCAGTAGTGAATGCATAGTGTTTTTGTTTTATGTTATTTTACTCCTAAAGTAAAGCACTTTATTTTTACTTAAGCATATCATATACCTATTTGCAATAGATTTCGAGATTTTATTATTTTCAAAATCGCCTTACAAAAAGCTGTCCACTCCATGCCAATAAGTTGTTAAAACTAAGACAGCTATGGATAACAAATAACACACATCAAACATGTTATCTTATTTAGTGAAACATGAGATATTAAGTTATAAGATATACTGCTGAAAAACTAATGAAACGAAACAAAGATTTCTTTAATTTAAATCAAGAAATAGTAAGAAAATTTAACAAAAATAGTACTGAGCAATGCGCATATAAACCAGAGACAGTGAACGGTATAATGACTTCCAAAGTTACTCAAGACTACTGTTAAATGACACTCACTAGATTAGGTTTAATATGTCCACCATTTTGTTCTTGACAGACAGTAACCCTGCGAATAAAATTTTGATGCACCGTTTGAAACATATTTTCATCAATAGATTCAAATGCACTCCTTTTTCTAAACTTCATATCATTCACTGTGGTTGAAGTAGTTTTGTTCTTTGACTTAACCTCATAAGAAGTCTAGTTTCGTCAGATCCGAAGATCTTAAAGGCCAGATCACTGGTCATATTTTACCGATCCATTCATTTTCAAAATTTGTGTTGAGATAATCCCTCAAACTGATTTCGTAAAATTTCGTTTATTGTGTTCTCGAAAATGTCCTGTGACAAAACGTCCAAGAATTCCACCCCATACATTAAGAGACCATCTATGCTGATTGTCGAGAGAAATTATTATTCTAGGATTTTCATTATTATAATAATGAAAATTGTGCCGATTAACAAACCAATTTTTATGAAATGTGGCTTCGTCTGTAAATATGACGTTACTAAAGAAATTCAGCTCGTGATAATTCTTGTAATGCCCAGTTACAGAAATTGCGTCTGTTAATAAGATCTTGTTGGGTTAATTCTTGTACTGGTTGTATACTCGCGGCAAAAAGTTTTGTCGGGTGGTAAGACCAGCTATATGGAAGGTATCACTGGTCAACTCTAGTAATCCGATAATATTTCCCACTAAATTTTAATACACCATAAAGGGAGATTGTAATATTTTTGTTTACACTTGAGAGATATGTAAATTTCCTGAAAAATAAAATACATCTAGCATAATAAAGCAATAAATAAGCAAACAAAAAATTACACAAAGAATCTTTTGAAGACAATATATTCAAAGGAAAATATTATCTTTGGAGAGGTGACTGTAATAATAATAATAATAATAGACTATATATTTGTAAGACCTCTGTTACATAAAATTGTCAATATTCTCAAACTTGTAATGCATTACAATTACAACTGAACTATTAAAAAAAAGTATCTGATATATGGGCTACAAAAAATCTTGATTTAAATAATATTCCAAAATTTAAACACCTTTAGCAATTGCGCTGTAAATACCAAGGTAAATACATATTAGGCAAACATGCCCCAGGTAAAAAAGTCTTAGAATACAGATATACCTAGTAATATAATCAAGAATTTTGAATTAAATTATAATGAAAAACACATAATTTTTTTGTGTCTATTTTAAAATAAACAGAATGTATATTACAGAAAAAAATTAATGACAGATACATACTCGTAAATATCATCAATATAAATAATTGCAAATTCTAAAAAACCCAGATCTTAATAAGCATTCATTCTCGCCCTTGAAAAATAAAATAAATTCGGAAAACCCCAAACATTTGTAGAACAGCAAAAAGATTTCTTTGTAATGTTGACACATCAATGTTATCATAAATGAAGGATATTTTAAGTATGTATATTTACTTCTATATACCACATGTATTTTCTTTTACGAAGCAGTTCAGTATATTTATTATTGAAACTTGGGTATTTTAAAAATTGAATATAATCCCTCTTTATTTCGTGTTAGAATTTACTAGAGTTGATCAGTGATACCTTCCATATAGCTGGTCTTAAGACCCGACAAAACTTTTTGCCGCGAGTATACATGGTATGGGTGAAATTTATGTTTTCGAGTAATTCTGTTCGCCGAAGTTCTTGATATTCCAACTTGGCGCTCTAACATTCTTGTTGATGTATGAGGATTTTACACTGGAGCCTCCAATAAATACTGTGTGTTCATTTTCTTCAGTGACCACCCGTTGTTGCCTTTGCAATTTCATTTCAAAATGCCTGTTCTTTCAAAACGTTCTTTAGCAAACGCATAAATATTAGCATACCGCTTAGCGTTCGGAAACATTTGCGCGTAAATGCGACTTGCAAGGAAACAATTCTGATTGCTCGATCGTAAAGCGTAAACCATGTTGATAAGTTCTTGTGAAACATTCATTTTAAAAACATGAGAAAACACACACGTAATTGACTTATAGAGCAAATACTGCATTAAGCAATTTGACAGTGTAGAATTTTGATGTGTGGTATATGTTATCATCTATGGCCGTCTTAGTTGTAACCACTTATTGCTATGGAGTGGACAGCTCCTTGTAAAGCGATTTTAAAAATGAAAAAATCTTGAAATCTATTGCAGATAGATATACGATATTATGTATGATAAAGTGTTTCATTACTGTCGAGAGATTAAGTAGTCGAGAGGTTAACTTTATCTCGAGACAGGAATGAAACTTTTCACCGAGGTTTGTATACTATTTTATTTACAACCATAATTATTATATTTATTTGTGACAATTTAATTCATCTGTCAAAAACATGACATTTTAATACACGCTGTGTTAGTTTGCTATCGGATAAACTGCATGTTTGCTAGCGGATAAACTGCATGTTGATTTTCCATGGCAACGAAAATTCAATTCTGACAGTATCGTTCAAATAAATTTCATACATAAACATTTATATTTTTCTCTTTCTTTTGTATATGTATTCAAAGGAATGTTAAATAAAAATATTTCGGTTTATTAATATTAATTAAATGATTCATTAAATTGTCTTACCAAATACCATTCGAGTTTGTGTTTATTTCCGGAACAAACTTTCATTTTGACAAAACTCAAACTTTGTTGCTTATGGGTAACACGACTCGAACAAATAACAAAAGGTAAAACCGCTCCACCTTCGGTGTCGCGGTTTTACCATGTTATTTGTTCTCGTCAGTTACCAAGCAACAAAGCTTTCGTTCAAAATGAAAGTTTGTCCGGATAAACACAAACTCTTATGGTATTACCCCCGATAAAAATTCCGGTAAAAGTTTTGACATATTGAGTTGTCAGGTTTGTAATGTTCTAGCGTAAACGTCAAATAAATATACGTCAGTGAATAGATTATAAAAGAAATGTTAAGTAGCCTTTGAGGACTGCACTCCACTTGAACTGAGGGAAATTGTCCTACCGTAGCAATCCAGATATCTTGGCTCGAATGGAGAAGGAATAGAAATCACTATTTCATAATATCGGCAATAGCAGGGCGGCCTATCTACTTGGATTCAAGTTTCCAATAATTCTAATGTAACAATTAATTTTATTTACAACCATACAATCAATAATTATTTGTGATAAAAATTCCGATAAGGTTTTGACATATCGAGTTGACAGTTTTGTGATTGACATTGAGGTTGGGAAGTGAGGACAGTAATAGAGGGCGAGAAGTAAACGTGAACAAAGTCACACTTCCAAACTTTTAAAAAGTTAGAAATGCCAACATTACGCTTATGGTTGTAAATAAAATAACATAAAAAACACTATGCATGCCATTTAAAAAAAAATCGTTTTTTCCATCTGAAATTTGTAATATTGCTCTGTATCTAAAAAAAATATTTTCGCAATTTTTAATTAAAAGTTATCGCAAGTATAAACTACTCACATACCAAAAATTTTGATTCTGGGATCAAACATAAGTAAGATATGACTTAGCAAAATAGTACCTGCACATGACATTTAGTAGAGAAAACGTTAAATATTTTAAAAACTATTACGGTTAGGTATAGACAATGGTATATGAGAAGTATGTCGATTTTATAGCAGAATCTAAAAATGGAATAAAATGTAGGCTGTTTCGTTTGAAAAAATAATATTAGGATCAATAGACACCTGTATAAACTAAAGTATTTTTGGGCAATGCCCCTTTAACAATTAAGCAACAATTGTTTGTACCTTCAAACTGTATAGAGATATCGACCGACACCGCACTATTGGGACACCCGGTATATATATATGTTGTTTTCTTACTAAAAGAGAAGCATATCACTTTAATAGATAGATTTAGAAAGTGCTGAGTCACAGTAAAGGAAGTTTCCGAATAAGGGAATAAGGAATTGTTGGCTTTAATTTTGACGTCGTAATGTGGGCATTTGCAAAATATACAAAGATTAGTAAATTTAAAAGTGGTTGTTTTGAAAGCTTGGAAAAATAAGTATTAATAAAATATACACCTACAATATTATGGAAAAAAGAGTATGTGTTTCTGTAATTATAAATTCGTTTGTGCAGTATTCTCTCAAACTGACAGTGCAGAACACTAAAACACCATTGCTAAATGAGATTTTTTCAAACGCTGCTTACTACCGACTGACTGCTCCGAACATGTCCAAACCTGCAACAGAGTGTGAAAAGAAACAGCTCCACAGGATCTTTCAACATCTGGCATAAATATACATATCGTGACAAACACTGTCTACCATATTTTGTAATATATACTAAACTTATAAGGGGCAGCACGTACACTTGCCGCTTGCCCTTCGATCACTCCACCTTTTAGCGAGAGATAAAATGTTTTCAAAGAAAGGAAAATGCGACGGCAAGTGTAAGTCTGTTGGGAGTGCGTACAATGATGTCATTGTTGCGTGCAGGTGCGAGTGAGAGCCCGAAACTTTGGGGTGCGATAGGGTCAGATATGGGCTCAATGTCACCACAGCCAGCGACCTCTAGGGTAAGCCATACAAACCACCTATCCTATCTGCTTATCCCGCTTGCTGTTTGTTACTAACTGCGCTTGAATGATATATTAATTAAATACACACTTAAAAAAAAAACCTATTCCCGCATCAGAATATTATTAACTTTCAAATTCATCATAGTGCATAATGACTTGAACAGTTTAAGGAAAGAAATGTGAACTTCTGTTGTTGATTTTTATAGTTGCACAGAGATGGATTTATTAACATTAACTGTACGATTTTCAAAGCTACAAATATTTTACTATTTAAAAAAAAAGTAAATCAATTACGATTCCTAATTTCGTGATAGTTTATGTTGCTTACATTTTAATTATATCGTTAATATACAGTGTGTCTACTTAAGTTGGAATCATATGGAAAACTTGTTTATTATTAATTTTAAGGGTCCTGTATAGTGGATCGGGAAATGTAATATTGGTTGCATAGCACATAATTTAATAAGCCAAGGATGTCCGAATACTTATTACACATAGGGAATATATAATAAATATTTGAAATAGTAACTCAATATCTAAGCGGATAAAAATTCATTTATGACCAAATATTTACACATTTGTAACCGCGGGAAATTTTTTTACCAAAATAACAATTCATTGTAATGTGGGTTGCTTAATTTTAATTTATTTTATATTCATTTAAAACAAAGTAAAGAATAGTTAAACGAAAAATAAGTGCAGAGCGGGGTAGCTCTTTATTCAATTTATAAGGTGAACTAAAGCAAACAAATCTGCTACAAAGGATTTTTGAGAAAACTTGTTTTTAATATTTTGACATATTAATTAATTTTCTTTACTCAGATCATTTTTTTCTAAATTTTCCACGAGGAAGACTAATGCCAACCTGCGTGCCATCCTCGTGGCGACGTTAGTTGTTGTCTTCAAATTTGAGGATCTTCTTGCTGAAGCTACAAATGGGAGTCTGTCACCTGATGGTCTTCCGTATAACTTGCATCTCCAACCTTATTCCTTGGCTACACCGTACTGATGACGACCAATAGTCAGAAACACGTGTCTACGGTTGCTCTACACCGGAATTTATCTGCAGAAATGACGACCCGATCGCCGTGAAATCTCCACCGCGAATAGAAAGTAGCATTCGTTTTGCAACTCCGTTTTTCAAACCTAATTGTATGTACACTGGAAACAAAAACAACGATGTTCATGTTTTATTCCTTATCCATTGTACTATAACTAAGATTATCTTCACATATTGAGACAAATTCGATACGTTCTATAAACAGAAAATAATTGTTCGTAGAATTACTTGAAAATATTTGAAAAAAAATGTATTTTTTTTTTGCTTTACAGTAATGTTTTGAATAGGAAACTTTTATTGTTTATTTAACGAAACTGATGAGTTACATCATAAGCAAACAGACATTTATATCAGTATCAGTTTTTAATATGTTAAAATACATAAACGCAGAAATATTAAATGAATCCATTGTAAATGTTCTACATACACTTATTAGAAGCGAGATTTTATATATTATTCTAACATACACATATAATGCGCTATGAAAAGATGCCTCTATATTTTACAACACGTAATGGTCAAATACATATTGATGATACAATTCTACAAGACTTTCCCTATAATTGTCTCTTTATAATAACTTATTTTGACATAAAAATGGCATAAACAATTTCAAATAACATATAAGAAAAATATCACACTTATGAAAATACTTTTTTACATACTTTGGACATCCCTCAAGGTCAGTGCTTTCTTCATCGCTTTCGTTTAAATTAATTATAAATTCCTGGTGAATGTTTACATTTTCTGAATATACATTTTCTATTTGTATTGTATGTTCAATGCATTTTTTCCACGTTACTGGAGTTATATTGGCAATCGCTACTCGAATACGATTTATAGCTATTTCGCTAAATTTTGGACGATTGTTACTGGGGCGAACACATGCTTTCAATTGATTCCAAATCATCTCGATCGGTTTAAATGTGCAGTAATACGGCGGCAAACGTAAAACAATGTGTCCTGTAGCCGTGACCATATTATCTACAACGTATTCCTTTTCGAAAGTCTTTGTTTTAAAGAATGTCGTGAATGGTATGAAGCATTGTTCATGATAATGACACTTCTTTCGGGTAATGCTGGTAAGAGATTTTTCTGAAACCACCCTTCAAACAATGGTGCAGTCATATCCTCGTGATAGTCATGATTACAATTTTTTATGTTTTTTCGCCGACCCAACCGCTTTTAGAACCAGCATGTAAAATGATAATTCTTTTACCTTTTGAAGGGGGTACATCTAATAAACATGCCTGTAAATCATCAATCCAATCATTTTTTTACAGTATCGTGAGTGTCATGCCAAGTTTCGTCTATGTAACAAATAAACCGCCTTTTATCTCGGAATATTCTTGTCGTAATTTTTGTATCGTCAGTGACTCCATTATAACACGTCGCGTCGTTTGTCTATTGTCCCAAATCGGAAGTCATTTTGTTTTAATGGTCACTATATTGTTGTTTCTATTTCGGTATTTTCTTTTATTTCATTTTCTAAGCTATTTAATATGTAATTACATGTGCAGTACAAGTATAATTGCCTGAACAATATTTTAATATAAAAACCTCTTCCTTTTCTTTTCTTCGGCGAAATTCATAGCGATCAACATGATTACTAATAGACATACACGTTTCCTCTAGCCTTAAATTTAAACTTTCAGTTTGACATTTGAAACATACACGAACATAACCTGCAGTATATAACAATTCAAATTAAGGAGTTCTACAATTTGACAACGTTGCAAAAAATAACGCCATACATTAGCTATGACGTGCATAAACTGATTCCCCGACTTCAGAATAATGAAATGTACCAGTGCATACTAGGAACAAATTAGTATCTTTCACACCGACGTCAAAATAGAATGATTAAGGCGAGGTTTTCCTTAAGAAAAATTATCGAATGCCGTATGCCTGAAATATATTGAATATAATTGTAAAGTTTAATATGCGTGTGCCTTGTATAGATAGTGTGGGTGCACGTACTAAGACCAACGATATGAAGCCATGACTGGTCAACTATAAAGCAAATAAATTGCGGGTATTTGTCTCCTGCATTTAAATTTATTGCATGAGAATATTCATGCGTCTACTTAATTCGAATTTTTTTTTTTACTCCTTCGCAATATTCCTCGGCCTTGTGTTTATTATTTTTTTAAGACTCCCGTTTTATGTAATTTGTAATTATTTTAATGATATTTGCTGGAATTAATTGGATATTAAGTTTTATTGTGCAATAAATATATAGTTTTATTATTATTATGATCATTAATTATTTAAGTTGTATTTCTTATTATTTCTCACCATTATTTGCATTTCCGTTACATGTTGAGGCTTTTTAATAATATGAGCAATGTTTTAGAGAAAACTAAAATCTGACAAAAGCAATTTAGTCTTGTAAAAACAGTACCGGTGTTTCTTACAAAATGTGTATTTGTATTCTCGTTTTAAATTATTGAAAATTATATTTTTCACAATCCACACTGTTATTGTTAATTAGCAAAATTGAATTTCTTTCACTGTCGGAAAGATACCAACTTAGAGGTTTGCACGATTCTTCGAAGTAATCGTTGATTGGCAGCCAATTTCAACATACAATTTACAATAGATTGTTATTGATGGCATTGTTTTATTAATATCTTACGTAATCATTTTTTTTTTAGAAAAGCTCGTACGAATTTTCTATATATCAATAACCGTTATGTGGCATTCAAAACCTCAAACGCACTTCTTTCCGCGCACTACCTTAGAGGTAGAAGGCAAAGCGCCTAAAACATGTTTTTTTTTTACAAAAAAGATGTTTACAAAAACATAGAAAACGTAAAGCAATAACAAGAATGGCCAAGCAGCCCCCTGCAAACTTCTCGAGGCCATTATTTATGTCGTTCCTTTTATAGGTACAGTAAAAAGAATGACTAATTTCTTAACATCCGCGTTTTTGTCTAAACATGTGACAATCAGTAAGTACTAATTGTCCAATTTAACGCCTCTACCTAATTTGTCGATTTCTCAAAATGCGAGGATCAATATTTCAGGTAGTAAAGGAAGAAAATAACATTTCTCTAAATTAGTTACCATTTCTGTCCAGAGTTCTTCATCTCTGTGTATTATCTCATGTCAAACAGCCTTCAGAGTCCATACTATGAAATAATATAAGTCTTTCTTAGAGTTATGTTCAACTATCCCTGTATTTTGTTCATGTAATGATGCCTAGGTTTTAAATGTAATTCAAGCGTTCCAAATTTCTAAAAATGCAATTAACTTTTTCCCGAGGCTTCAAACAGAGTCGCTTCGTGAGCCTTGGATGGACAATTTACTTCATTAACCGCGTTTTGATTAGCAATTATTCCGTCCTGAGATGCCGCTAAAAATCTATATATAGGATGAATAAAAAGACCACCAGAATCGACTTCAGGTTTGCCGAAATTTCAAAAGCTTTTACAGCCTGCTCTTGTTCATTACCGTACCGTGTCGCAAAACGTTCCTGTAAAGCCTTCACAGTTTGTCATTATCTTGCAAAAATTGGATGCCGTTAATCTTTTACCCTCATTTCTTTCCACAGTTTATTATCTTTTCGTACTTCAGCAGGATTTTTTTCTTCGTACTTCTGATTGTTTGTATCTTCAATAGAAAATGTATGCGCGACAATAAATTCTTGGGATATTAATACTGGGACCAACTAAATAAAAATACATGATTTTAACTAATAAATAATACTTTTCATATTATTTTTATTTAAAAACATTTCTTAAAATTAATTTTGGAAGCATATGCATTTTCCACAATTCTTCATCTGTTGGTATTTATTCAATAAATAATTCCCTTGGACTTGGCATTAATTTGCTTACTACCAATGAGCAAAGTTTGCGTTAAAATGTAGGGAATTGCTTTTACTAACTCATATATACAAAACAAGGATAAAAACCGCAAAAGGATTTTTTCTAATAACTCAATATCAATGTTATTATGCTATAAATCATAAATAAGTGGCAAATTAAAATATATTTGCCTGAATGTTTCTTTTATAAACTGGTTTAATATATTCTCTTAAACTAATGTAAGAAAAAAATCTGTCCAGGTATACCTTACATATCGCTGGTCTTTGACATTACAAAATGTGAATAGAGGTTTGAATTGTGTGTTGCCTATATGCCAATTTATGTACGCAATTTATGATCAAATCTCATTACTGTCAAAGTAATTTTTTTGTAGAGTAGGGTTACTTTCGAAGTAAAGTAACTCTACTCTGTGTTCAAAATGAAAATATTTAGCATATCACGATTCAAAAAAGTACCTTACAAGTCCAGTAAGTTTTATATCGCTGAAAAACAAAAAGAATTCAAAGGGCCGTGTTTTAACTATTTTTTAATATAATTGTAAATTTTAGTCGATAGTTAATAGAACAAATATTGGTTATTCCGTTCATGTAGTGGCAGTTTTTTCAAGTGCGTTCTTTTTGCGTGGAAATTAACCATTCTGTGACATACACCGATCAAGTAACCCCCCCCCCCCCAGGTAATATTTTAAATACCTCACTTTGGCTTCCTTACAAAAGGAAGGGCATTCTCAAAATTTATCCATTACATCGATGGATTACTTTATTTGAAAATTATACAAGGTGATTCTTTTGCGAAGGGCGATAGAAAATTTTATAATGGCCTATTATTATCGGTTTTTCAAAATACCCGAGAATTATTTCTTTTAAGTGTTTACCTAACGGTTTAGGCAAGATTTAGTTGTGAAACCAACGGATATTTATATATAATACCGCCGTATGAAAACGAGCTGGTTGTAAAATTTAAACAACTATGAAATTTGACGGAGTAAAATGCTTCCATCTTATATGTTGCAACCACGTAGAATTCTTGTAACATAATATATTCACAGAAGCAAGAATATTACTAGAATTAGTAGGTATTATTGTAATTTAATGTTACTTGGCCTGAAGTAACTGTTTATGACGTGACTCGTCTGTTTCGTTAATTGAACTATACTAACAATTACGAATAAAAGAGGTTTTTTTTTATACACATATACAAAACATATCGAATTTGTTTCTCTCTTGCATTTTTCTTTTACAAACTGAAGCTAAACTCTCACTCACTCATATATTTTTTTAATTACAGACTACTATGGAAGAGGTTCGTCAAGGTGATCACAGTTCGCAGTCTTCACTCTTACAGAAACTGTTATCAGATGACCGTGTGTAAATATACAAAATGAAGAAGAAACAGATAGAAATTATATTATACATACTACTAGGTACCTCATCGGTTAAGTACCGCAGGCTGTAATTTAGACAGGTTAGCTGTATCAAGTGCATTACTTGCTTGTTCGATTTTTTGGTTAGGGTAGTGCGAAGCTGAGGAAGGCGCGCAAAAGGGTCCGAGTGCAATTGTAAATAGAAGAATAACGCTGGACTTGTTTATATTTATATACATATTATACATATATATATATAGATATAATGATTATATTTTATTATTGGACTTGTTTAAAATCAGGTTTACATAAATGAGAAAATAAAAAGAACAAAACAAAACGAGAAAAAAACGCGTTCCCCCGTCTTCTCCCTGTCGGGGGGCGGCACGGGGGAACGGTTGTTATTATTTGGATGTGTTTAGTGTTGTCTTCCTTTAAGTGAGTGTTCATGCTACGCATTACCAAAAAGAAAACAAAAAAAATACATAAAAAATAGTAACTGTTAATATTTTATACATAATTTAAAATATGTTATTTGGAGAGATTGTTTTGTTGGACATTGTGATAGGCAACCGCCATGTTACTGTTGCTAGGAGATTATTCCTAGACCTTATTAGTAATAGCATTCTTACTTGATTATATTGTCAATTACACCCAGCCACTAAATTAAAAATAAAAAAATACGAAAAAAGATGAGAAATGAACAAATTGACAGACAAAAAACATTATTTAATTACACAAATATTTTTTGTACATTATTGGAGTTTTGAAATATATCTATATACTACAATAAAACTATAATTTCTAGTTGGTGTTTTATTTTTTTCCTTCACTTTCTATGTCTCCCTGACGAAACGATACGCTACCCACATTAGATTAGGTGGCACTGAATCTAAGTTATTAACAAATTCTATATTTATGGAGAGACATTACACATATTCACAATATACGTTGATTTAGGGACAGAAAAAGAAAATCACAAAGTCTGGACCCGATAGATAGCGTTGTGATCGAGTTATTACGTTATTCAATAACTTTTTAATGGCTCAACCAATCGTCATGAATTCTCGGACAATATTTATATCGTCAATGCGCGTAAAATAGACTAGCAAAACATTAGATTGGTGGCACTGAATTCACGTTATTAACAAACTCTATACTTATGGGCCGACATTACTCATAATCACAATATACAGTAATGTCCGGTTATGGCGAACTCCAAGGGACCGGCAAAAAAGGTTCGTTATAACCGAAGTTCATTATAAGTGATGATTTTGAAAAAACACCACTATTTTGAGGGAGTCAATTTTTATTCTTTTTTCATATAACAAAATACATTACAAACATTACATGTCTGAAACAACTTGAAAATATTAATTATGTACTAAAAAACGTATTTATTTTAGTTTGTTTTTTTTTGGCAAGATTAATCTCTCTGATGTGCACTTCCACTTCGCTTAGCTTATTAAGAATATGTTGCGGAGTATTCCGCGTTTGAAGAAAATGACGAACGACTTCAATATTTTGGATTGCATTTGAAGTGGTTGGAACTAGTGGTACTTCGTTATTTTTGGTTTCCTCCTCTTCGTTCTCATCGTCAGTCTGATTAGCTGCAGAAGACACAGAAGCTACAATGGCATCATCATCCAAAAATTCCACATTTACAAGGTTGTCATCAACGTGAACGTATTCATTAAAATAATATTCACCAAGAGTGAGTTCATCTTGAACATCGTTAACACTTTCTTCTTGATTTTTTGTGAGCCATTCGACTAATGGTAGATTGTCATCTGAGTCAAATTCATCCTCACGCCTGATAAATCCGCCGTGTCGAAAACAATTAGCGATTGTCTGCTTTGACACTTTTTGCCATGCCATATGGATGAAGTTAATTGCATCCAAGAGACTCACAGTGAAGTTAGTTTGATCATTATCAATAGAATTTATAGTTTTCGAGAGTAGGAACCGTCGGTAATTGCTTTTTAAGCTATGGACAACACCCTGGTCCATGGGCTGCAATTTCGAACTTGTATTCGCAGGCATAAACACCAACTTAATGCACTCCAAATTTTTTACATCCGGATGAGCCGGGCAATTGTCCACTAGTAATAAGATTTTTCGTTTCTTACGACGTAATTCATCATCCCATTCTCGTAGTTCGTTTGTAAAAATTTCGGAGGTCATCCAAGCTCTTGTGTTACATTTATAATTGAGTGGTAATCGTACCACATTTTTGAAACATCGGGGGTTTTTGGCCTTTCCGATCACCAATAATTTTCTTTTCTCTGTCCCCAATAAATTTGCAACAACCAAGACGGTAATTCTTTCTCTAGATAACTTTCCGCCTGTACAGGTCTCCCCTTTGAATCTTAATGTCTTGTCTGGTGTGAGCTTATAAAACAACCCCGTTTCATCGCCGTTAAAAATGTCCTCATCTCCAAAGTTTTCTCTAATTATTGGCCACTTATTTTCCAACCAGTCATTCACAACATCCATATTAACTGAGGCTGCCTCTCCAACAATTTTTCCGCTGCTGATGTTGTGTCTTCGTTTAAACCTTTCGATCCAACTTCTATTAAATTTTAATTCAGGATCTTCCAACAATTTACTCCCAAGATCTTCAGCTTTAGATTGCAACACGGCACCGCTTATAGTTACATTTTTACTTCTTTGCTGAGAAAACCATTTCAAAAATCCTTGATCAACTTCGTGCTTAGTAGGTTTTTTGATTTTTTTCACATTTGAGTTTCGTACTTGTTCGAAACTCTTCAATATGGTTTGCCTTTGCTTCCAAATTGTAGCAACCTACAATGAAGTTTTTGTTTAATACATACATGCATTATCCTGAATTTAGTTTTTTATTACCGTTGATTTACTTAGTCCCATTTCAGTACAAATTTCGCTTTGTTTGACACCTCGTTGCAATCGTTTCACAATATCATGTTTACTTTTCAATGTAAAAGATTTACGTTTTTTCTTCGCAACTGCGTCACTCATGGTCTTAAAATCACGTTTGAGAATCAGCGTAAGCACAGATTGATGACTCGACGTCGACTGCTTGCACAAACTGCTAGAATCGACTACTGCATTTTTGGCGAGATACTCGGGGAAGTCCCTTGTTTTCTAAATATAAGTTCGTTATAACCGAAAACTTTTTACATACAAAATGGAAAATAAGGTTCGTTATATCCGAAAGTTTGTTATAAGCGGGTTCGTTACATGCGAAAACAATTAACACGTTTCTTATGGAACCTTGGTTCGTACTTTTCAAACTGGTTCGTTATAACCGAAAGTTTGCTATAACCGGGTTCGTAATAACCGGACATTACTGTATGTTGGTTGAGGGACAAAAAAAATATTACAAAATCTGAACACTAGATGGCGCTGTGATCGAGTCATTACGTTATTCAATAACTTTAATGGCTCGACCAATCTTCTTGATATTCTCTGACCATATTTATATCGTCAATGCGCGTAAAATAGACTAGCAAAACATTAGATATGTGGCACTGAAGACTTACTCGTTTGTTATCGGTGATATGCTAGGTATCTGGGAGTATATGGCAGATAATAATCTAGGTACGTGCACTGCCAAAACATACTCCCAACCGCCACTGAATGGGTGGCGCTCTGATTGAATTATTAATAAATTTTGTATTTATAAACAGAAAAGGTGCCGATCCTGTAATCGCACTAATGACCTCTTCTGTCCAGACTTTTTGATACAGGTACTTCAACCAAATCAAACTCATCACGTCACCTACCGGAGAGGGCAGAATAACGTCTGCGGGCCAGCTAGTAACTGTATAAATATATCAATAAGAATTATTAGGTACTTAGGATTTCTTGTGCAACATAATGTGTTTCTGTGTATATGTTTCTAAGAGTTTTTGGAGCGTCCTCTAAAGGATTGTACTTGAATGAAGCAAAATTTAGATTTCTATTTTAATTTTTACTGCAAATATAAGCTTTGTTCGTAGAGAAATCACAGACTAATCAAGAACCAATGAGATGTTGTAATTTCAGTCGAAGACTAGTTTCGTATTTCTCCCCACCAATCCAATCGCCGCTGACTAGTTTGTGATTCCTCTACGAACGAAGCTATAGTATCCACGTACTTCTTATACAACTTAGTCACATAATGACGTTATATATGTTTTTTTGTCAGGCATTAAAAGAGCAGCATTCAAAACAAAAAATATATAGGTACCGCATGTGTCAAATATCATTAAGCATAGGGAATCAGTGTATACGTATGTATATAATACGTGGCAGCGGGTTATCTATACAACGTACACCTGCGGTATAATAAATTCTGGATATTTTACAGTGAGTCTCAATTACAAAAAAACTGGAAGTAGAACTGATGCGTCTTTGTGCAACCATAACACATTTTAACCTATATTTTATAATATTTGTGACTCAAGGCTGTTTAGGAATTCTTATTTAATAAAAGTTGAACTTAAAATATATAGTCAAAATACGTTGCCCCCAGAAATAAAGGGCACCTATTTCAAGTAGAGGTCGGATCATATTTTACGAAAAATATTTCTTTTGAAATTTCTGTGGAATGGACAATTTACCTTACAATTTGTCTTTTAATTTTAAATAAATAGGTGTTTATAATAAAATTAATAAAACACATTTAAGATATGCCTGGCAATAAATGTCAATATTTTGGATGTAATAAAAGCTGCAAGAGGCTTTCTAGTCTGAAATTGTATCAAAATATATAATACATACACATACATAACATACAAACAAGGCGTCTTACGTATTTTTCCTTAAGAGGATCACTGACCATATAACATTGTTTATAAATATAGACCGGGCGTACAAGGCTGTAACTACGACGGATAAAATAAATAATGTATAACATCACGCAGTTACTGAATAGCACTATTCATATGGTGAACTGCAACATCTGTTGTTGTCGCGAAAACGGCCAGCAAAAAGGCGATTTTACTCGCAAATTCCTTTCTTCATGGGCGTAGGTAGAAGCGTGAGGAGTTCTTAAAATTTATTCTATTTATCTTATATTTCGTAAGATAAATAAAATACGCGGAGTTAGTTTCGTTTTTTCATTGTTTCGACTGTTAATTACATACTTCATAATTTTTGTAATAATTCCTGTTTAATACTGTTTCATTGAATCTACTTCTCCCAATTATCTTGACGTAAGTGTGCATTGGATGTCGTTAAGTTTCAATAACATACGCATACACTTTAGTTATCATTTATTTAGATCTAGAACATTGTTTATGTTACTTTTTCATATATGATATGGAAGAGCGTCGAGAATGGCATCGTGAAGCAATTTCGAGTTGGATTAAGGGTCATACTGATTGTATATCCATTGTTAGTGATTCTAAAATTTATTGCAAAGTCAATAAAATATCGTTACAGAATACCCCAAAATCGCGCGTACAATGTCACTTAGCATCGCTAAAACCATACACAGAAATTCGACCCGTTGGAAGCTGACAATTTTCACGAAGAACTCTAAAAATTTAATGGCGGCTAATATCCCATTAAATAAACTTGACAATCCCACTTTGAAAACATTTCTCCAAAAATATACTGTTCGAAATGTTCCTCATGAATCCACCTTACGCAAATATTATGTTCCTAAGTGCTTCACGAAAACAGTAGAATTCATTAGAAGACATCTTTCAAATCAGTACCTATGGATAAGTGCCGACGAAACTGCTGATATATTAGGACGCTGTGTGGTAACAGTTGCTAAAACCATTGACGAGAATTTGCACAATATGCTTCATTCGGACGACAGGTACAAGGCAAAAATACTGTTATTTGTTAGTGACAGTGCCGCATATATGTTAAAAACAGAGAGACTATTAACTATGGCCTCTCTATGACTTCAAAGGAACATACTTACCAGAAAAAGAAAATTTCTACTGAAATAATAGGTAGTTTTCCATCTTTTACGGACTATCGTAACTTTAAGGTAACATCATGGATTCAGAAATGTACACATATAACGCCATCTAACAAACATTTCATAAAGTAAATTGAAATGTAGCATTCACCCACCAGTAATGGCGCCCATAGATAAAATATTTATACTCTTATATAAATGGCTAAGTTCACTAATAACACGAGACTTGAAATTAGTAATTGTTTTTGTCGCCAACAGCGTTATGTGCACGAGCGGCAATTTTGAAATATGTACCTTTCATTTTTAAGTTTTAAAATTGATAAAATAAAGGAGTTACCGCAGGTTAATAATACTCTAATATATTTTTTGTAATACATTTATTTTGCATTTGAAGTACATTTATTATCTAAGTATAATTAATAATAGAATATACGCGTATGATTGCAGACATATTAGTATACAAGAGACAAATATCAGTATTTAAATAAAATAAAATCTATGTTATATAGTGTGTGCTTTATTAAGTTCATTTACAATTCGATGAACATCAACATTTTAACAAAAACATTTTTAGTTACTGCTAGTTCTACCAAAGCATTTGCTACTTTTCTGTCAGAAAATGTATATTATTATTAAATGGAAAAATTTTGATCATAATTTAAATTTATTTATGTGGTACTGAGGTGTGTTTAAATGAAATATGACAACTAAAAGTATTACTTAAACTAAACCTTTCTGACTACGTAAATGTACTAATCTTTGCTTATTTATTCCAAAATAGTCAAGTGCATGTACTTTTATCGGGTCAGATATACCTTTCGATAAATTACCTTTTAAAATTTTGTTTACATTGTTAGCCCAATGAAAAATTAACATTAACGTGAAATAATCTGTAAATATATCTCGGAAATTATGTTTTTTGCAGGTAAAAGAAAATTCAACCAAATTTAAAATTTTATTTACCAATTTCGCACGTACCTACTTTATTTTTAACGCATAATTTAGGCAAATAGAAATTTGTAACGTCTAAACATTTCGAAAATATACGAATAAAGTTTGTTTTTGGCCTAATTTTTGTACACTATAGGCTCGTACATCAATTAAATGGTGTATATATTCTGAGCCATGAGATACTAAATCAGACCAACAAGTTTAACACATGCCAATCCGTTTTAAAATTCTTTTTGCGATAAACCCGGCAATATAGGCATGCTTTTGTAAAATTATGTTGTGACTCTCATTTTTAAAGGTGAACAATTCATTATCTTCTACATCATTGCTTTCATCTTGTGTTATTTCTGTTGTGATGTTTATCGTTACAAAGTTTTTTTAGTGTATCAAGAGCACTGAGCAGCTGATCTTCTTCACAATTTGCACCCGCAGAATGTGAGGCGGAAAAATTATTTATCAGAAGGCTTTTAAAAGATGTTATAAATGAGGAGCAAGATTGATTTATGTTTAGCACTCCGTGGCTTCTAATACAGTCAAAGAAATTTTCAACGGGGTCTTGATTGAGGTTGCGGCTGTATAGATATTTAAAGCCTTTAGTTTTTACTTTCTGCCAAATATATATGAAGCCACGAAGTGTCAACTACCAATTTTTTATAGTTGGAGGGACAAACTCGCGATTGGTACTTGATATGAATTGCACCGTATCCAATACCTGAATGCATTCATACCAAAATGTGACATGATTTGTGTCATTAGATACTGCACTACGTAGTGTCTTTCCATGTTTGTTAATCTTGGCCAGAGCATTGACACTGTCAAACATTTTGTAGAACAACAGCAAAAAGTCTGCTGTATCCAGAGCTTCCTTTGAAAGACAATTCCCTACAACAATAAGTATGAGTATTACAATAAAAGGCAAATAAAGAAAAATATACCATATTGTACCAGTCCACGCATTGTTGACGATACACGATGTGAAAAAACCTGTGCTGCAAGTTTTACTTTCATTTTCTTCACTTTGTCCTTGTATGTGTGCATCCGTTAATTTATTTAACATGCGTGTATCATCATCCCCACTATCTAATGATAGTCACACACACAATAATTTCTTCGCTTTTCAATTTTAAGGTCCTCTCGTCCCACAGCTATCAAGCCACTGTTCAAAAAGCTAAGAATAAAAATATAGTTAGCATATATTTTATCGAATATGGTCGAAATTTCATTGCGTGACTATTTTTTTGTATTGAAAAGCTAAAAAGATAATTTAGTAAAAAATCAAAATAATATGCTTACCTCGGGTTTCCTAGGAAAAATATGCAGAATTGCATTTTCCTGGTAACTTTTACACCCAGTTATAATGCATTTCACCATTTTCCCAAATTAAAAACAGTTCAAATAACCTAAGATATTTCAAAATCAAAACTTATAAACAAAAAAAACTAAACTAACATTAAAAACGAATATAAATGATTATAATACAATGGAGAAACACGTAACTAGTAATAAGAAAGGAAATTAATATAATACCGAATCACAAATAATTATAAACTGAAAATATTAACATAAAGTGACATAAACCTCAAAACAACTATAAACACCATTGAAAGCAAAACGAATCAAGATTGCTCTATGCACGCTCTATGAAAACACTTCTGCGTGCTCCGGCAGAAATACCAGCATAACTCGTTTTTAGAAACTGTAAAATATTAAAATTCCTAGATAAATTACTAAAGTGCTACAGACCTGCCGCAGGCGACAAAAACTTTTATTAACGGTTTGTAACCGAGCTAAGTTTCTATTGGTAGATAGGAAGTTTGCCGGGCATGATGGCGCCTAAGTTGCATGTACTTGCAAACTGAATGAAATCTGATCGTAAAATAAAGTGAGAAATAATAAACTAAAAATATTTGGTGATTTCTACATTAGACGTCTTTTTGATCATGAAACAGTTTCGAAAACGTTTTGAAACTGTTGCGATCGCAACGTCATCAATATTATCACAAAAATGCACCAGTTTTAAAACGTTCACGTGACATCTATTTGTAAGGTTATGTTATTTGTTTTTTAAAAACACCAAAACGCCAACAAACAGAGATAGAATGATTGAAACACGTTGGAAAATCGTTTCAAAACTGGTTTAACCGGTGTCGTGTATGACGTCATCGTTGCAACACGAAAATGGCCTCTTTTAAAACAGTTTGAACACATTTCAACAGAAAAAGACGTCTATTGTGTCATTAGGTTTGTTTGTGTTTAATATTACGAACGGTTCTAAAACAGTTCTCTTACTGCGCAGAACTGATGCGTCATAGTACACCGTTCGGAACGGTTCCGAACGAATCTGAACGATTCGATGCCTTTAGCTCGAATTAGTTTTACAGTTCTAAATCGGTTCTAGAACTGCCAATCACAAACCAAAACACGACATTTTTTGTTCCAAAACAGTTCCGGAAACCCAAACGCCTAACATAATTCTGCGCATGACGAGAACTGTTCTAGAATCGTTCTTGGCGAAACAAAAATAAACCTATTATTGTGTGTGAATACTTGTGAAACCAAGAACTTGCTCATTTTCGTTCTGACAGAGAAAAATAGGTATGTTATTATTTCAAAGTTACAACGCGCCACAACGGACCAACAAAAATTTTATTCTTTATAGCATAAATATGAATCCATCAGTCTTCAAATACAAAATATGTTCACATGTTTACTAAATTACCACCAGATAACCCAGAAGATTCTGATGATCCAGACTTGAGTGAAAGCGATGAAGACTCAAATGAAGAGGGTGTTATACTGGCGGAAGAATCGCATTCTTTTCTTGAAGAAGACGATGAAGAACTAAAAAATGCTTCCTTTCCAATACCTGAATAGGACTTAGAGGAAAACAATAACCAATCTGATTGGAATGCAGAGGATGAACTTCCATTTGAAAATTTGAATAAAATTCCTATGGGAGAAAAATATGTGTAGATGAACAAATGTAACAGTAGAGGTGGGCAAAACGGTTCAATTAAATAAATAAAGTAATTAGAACTAAGAGAATTTCAGAATGTTCTTGCATTATTAAATGGCAATTATGATTATGATGCAGGTGTAATAAAAATATTTGTAAGAATTTTGTAACTCAAAGACAACTAATAAATTAAATATTTTAGTGCGTACCCTCCCTTTTATATAATATCAATTTTTATTTTTCAATCCGTCCTGCGACCGTATTCCAACTATAATTTCCAAATTATTCAGTCGATACTCGGCAGCCAGTCGTACAGTAAGTTCCTTCATGGTTTGGATACGTTAACCGGATAAAGTTACTTTCCAAGCGAGCCGAGATCCGATCTATTATCAACCGGCTCTCTCGGTTTGCGACCGAACCGGATCGCATTACGTTCGGTTCAGTCGCGCGCATAGTTACTTCCCAAGTGAGCCAAGATCCGGTTCATTGAAATTTAGTGAACCGGCTCTCTCGGTTCGGTGCACTTAACCGGTTCGTTCACGAACAACCCACCTCCACCCTAGTACCAAAATCACTAGATGCACACTTGTTCTACTTTTAGCAAATGCATATTTTAATTATTTTCTAAAATCCTAATTTTGCTGCTTGGGCAATTGTGTTTACTGCTACTGTAGAATATCTGATTAATATTTGGTACTGGCTATATCGCTCATCTCTATGATTTTAATCACCGTTATCTGTGATAATTATAATCCCCATGCAGCAATATAGCAATTTTAGAGAAGGATGAAAATATATGTTTGCTAATATAGGACAAGTATACACATACTGATTTTGCTACTACCCACGAGGCAAAATCACTATATGCTTACTTGTTCTACATTAGCAAATACTGTTTTTCATCCTTCTCTAAAATTGTAATTTTGCCAAGTGGGTAGGCACAATAATCAGTGTTGGGATTGCTATTACAATTGTAATAAATCTATTACATTTCCCTGTGTTTTATTACGTCGTTACGAAAGCACATAAATCTATTACATTTTCGTGGATTTTTTTACTTTAATTCAAATCTTGTGACCTGTATTTTCGGAACAGTATCCGTAGTAGCAAAATCACATATGCACACTTGTCCTGCATTAGCAAATTTATATTTTCATTCTTCTCTAAAATTGTGATTTTGCTGCTTGGGATAATACCTGCGCGTGTGATAATTACTGGCGATATGGTGACAATAGTCTGATAGATTATCTTTTACGTTGGTGTTAATGTCGTTGTTGGTGGCAAAAGTTGTAATTTAAGATACCGATCATACAGATTATTAGTGTCGACATAATTTACAAATATAAAAGAGACTACACCAGTGATTCCCCGATATGCTATAAACTCCTGATTCGCGGTCAATGAACACTGCACAGAGGCGACCGCGACTAAAATGTAAACAAAAAACACATTTATTTTACTTTTAAGAATCCATTATGTTTTGTTTTGAGAATATTCTCATGTATCATTTATGTTACATTTTTATTAGATTCTCTAAAATAAATAATTGCGTTTTTCTATACTTATACATATATATTTTTAAATTTCCCGCCCATATGATCTATTACATTCAGGCACCAAGTTTAAGTACTGTGGTACAATCTACCAACACTAAAATCCCAACGCTGACAATAATGCAAAGATCCGAAAAGGCACTGGACTGGGTGATACAAATACAAATGCACTACAAATGATACATCTGTGTACGACATATACCGCGCGATCATTTACGTAATAAAAAAAATCCCGCCTGCTATAATTTTAGAATGATCGCGTGGTACAAATGGTACAATACGAATACAACAGATACAAGGCTCATTTGTCATCTCATTTGTTTACCAGCACGGATTATTTTACCAGTGTTTAAACGTTAAACATCATGTTAATCTCGTTAAGAAATGACCATAAAGAACATTTACAATTATTAACATCACAATCAGCCCAAGGTAAAGGCGAATAACTTACAATGCTTATAAAATAGACAATGAATTTTAGTGGTTATCAACTTCTGTAAATTAGCAATTGATTTCTTACAAAATGGCCCTAACCTCAAAATGTACAACACAGCAGCAAAAAAATTAAACGTGCAACCAGATGATGTACAAAACTGTATCTTTGGTCTCGTCAACTTGCTATTAATTAGCTGTAAACACAAAGTATGTATTTCGATAAATAATAAAATAAAAGGAAATAGAAACGTTTTCAGCTTAGCGAGGCAGATTTTCGCGATTCGGTATTGACAGCGGGATTTTCGCATGAACAACAAGTAGTTTTGAGTAAATTCTACGATTCCAAGAAGGACGAAATTAGCGAAATATTAAGAAAGATAACTATAGATGAACCACATTATCACAATCTAAGCTGGAGGTTTGAAGTACAGGTATAGCATAATTTCTGAAATTTAAGATGCATATTACACTAAGATTTTAAGGTTGCTTCAAGATCTTTATTAGAAGAAGTCGTACCGCTTATAGCAATGGAATTAAGGTTAACTAAACCAAACTCGCAGAAACATGAAGGTGATAAAGAATGTATTTTATTACAAACAGATCCGAACAACTTATTGCACTTAGCTGAAGAATTAGAGCGAGCGCTCATTGAATCAAGAAGTCGGCATTCTAGAAGAATACAAAGAGCATTCCTCAATCAATAAAATATGAAGTATTTAATTATATTCATTTTGAAAGTGATCTAACTGTAATAAAACTATAATTATTCTCAAATAAAATGTTTACTTACCATAGTAATTTACGATAACTTATTTTATAGATACAATAATTTTAAACGTGTTCTCATTAAATTTATTTTTTAGAGTTAGAGGTTGCTTCATAAAGAAATGTTTTGTCATATGTTTTATTAATATATATATATAAAAATAACTTAACACCTTAGCACCAATAATCGTAACATGTTTTAAAAATTTCCATGTACTATTGTGTTTTTTGCTTACATGGACCTAACACTTTTCTCCTTTGTGTAATCATGTGCATATATAATTGAGGAAAGACTGAAAAAGATGAATTATTTTATACATAATTATGTCATTGTATTTAAATGTGCTCGAATTATACTTACATGGTATGTAAAGCAGCATGGTTAAAACAATGTAATGATGAAAAGAAAACATGACGTTCCATTTATTTGGAAATTCAATAGACCATGACTTAGTGCGTTTCAATTCATCGACAGCAAAATACATACATAACAATTCACCAGTCACGCCCAATGGGTACAGCACTATAAATGTTGTATATCTAAAAAAAATATATGTATAAATAACAATTATAACATGCTTCATATTATTTCCAACCTTAACCATACTAAAACATAAGGGGCTTGACTCAATATAGCCAAGGCATAATTTGAATATCTAATTATCTCTGTTACGGACCAAGCAATTAAAAGCATTGGAAAACCAATACATATTCGAGAGCTTTCCATTGGCATCAAAATTGCCCATACGAGGAAAATTCTAGAATAAACCTGCTGGAATGTTACTACTGGACTTGAGTTTGTAAGTTTGAACAGTGCATGGAAGAACTCTAAAATTGCTGCAGTTTGGAAGCACATCAGTGATATTTTCACCTCATCGTAGGATGTCCCAGTTGAGTTGCTTAAGTGGCTATTAATAAATTGTAGCAGTATATAACTCCAACTAAAAACGTGAAATTATTATGTTATTAATAACAATTTTATATAAATATTAAGGAAAAAACATACCCGATCGTTTGTATTACATTATACAAAATTAAATAGCGGCTTCGGTACTTTTCATTGCTCAAAAGCTTACTTATATTAAAAGCCATATTTTTTGGTTGATATTACGGAGGACCTAGGCGATCCTGTGGAGATTAATACCAATCTATTCGCGTTAATAAATTATGTACACTCTATACGCTGTATACACCTGTACATAAACACAAACAAATGTTAAAGGTGATGAACATTGAACATAACACTGTTGGAAAGTTACGTATTTTAGAAACTCGGTTTAATTTAAATTACTACTTCGGCTTCTATCGTCTTTTTATTCACGTTTGTTGGATAAACATGCAACAGAATTGACGAGGTTAATGTTTAATACCAACAAATTACATGCCACAGATAATATATAACATGACAGGTGGTAAAGAATATTTGTATCGACTTTGAAATGATATTTTCAAATACACCTATAAACATATGAGTAACTAAATAAGAGGATTCTTTTCTCTGTCTTTCATGGGAAGCACGACTCAACTAGCGCCATCTAACGTTCCATATGTAAACAAATAGCAACTACATTGCCCTATGCGTTTTTGGTTTGAGACAAATATAACTCAAAAACTGTACAATAGATGTCACTCCCAAACAATCTTCAATACCCAGCAGTTGGCGGTAAATTTAAATATGCCACAATTTTTATAGTACAACATATATATATGGGATAAAATTCATAATCATTGACTACAAATTTTCGTAAAAAAATACAAGTTCTAATATAAAAATTGACCTGATTTTTTACAAAATTTCGTAGTCAATAAATAATGAATTTTATTTCATATAAGTTACACAATAATGGTATTAGAGATAGAATTTTTTAATATATCCATTTAGCTATAATTGGTTTCACATTTTAAGCAATGACTAAAAATTGTAAGAAGCAGTAGTTGTTTTTTAAATGCTTTATTCTGTTGTAAATAGGAAAATATAATCACTAGTAATTAATATTGATTAATATGACAAACATACTTACCTTTATCTGTCTTTATGAAAAATATTATTGTTAGATACATTTGTTTCGAACTATATTGGTTCTCGTCAGTACGATGTACTACTGATTATTATTTTCAGTGAAAGTTTAAGTAAGTACTCATAGTAACAGTATGAGTTAGAAAAATCAGTAGAATCGTAGACATATGTATCTACCATTGCTTAAAAAAACTATTTATATCCATTAAAAAATCAAAAACAATGTACGCAATTTCTTCAGTAAATAATCACCGAAATAAACATATATTTGGCACAAAACCGGTATAAAAGCGAATGGAATCGATAAATATGCCAAGTAATGCATATTCTGTCATTACTTTAAAATAAAATTTAACATTCTTTAAACAAATTAACAAAATATAAACTCTAAAAACAATTAACAACGGTTGCATATACTTAAATAATTGTTTTCAATCTTTAATCAAACTTTAGATTGACAAAGGATTTTCATTTTTCTTTGAATTGCCTTTCTGCGAGTGTGACTTTTAAAATTACTATTGATATCGTCAAAATGTTTTCTTATTATTAATAATGAAGAGGTATCTAATAATTGACTTTTAATCTGATGAAAATGTTCTGAACATGAAAACCATGAAAAATCTATTTGACTTAATACGGATAACAATTTTGTTCGTAATGAACTGATATGACCAAATGAGTTTAAGAAATTTATTGTTGCATCATGTATGTTAATAACATAAATTACCAAATTTCGAGTAACGTAGTTCAGACGACGGGAATCATCAAATTCCTTAAACATGGTTAAAATATGTTGTGGTTCTAAATTTTCTGTTAGTAAACACTTTTTACAATAAATACATTCTGATAATCTAATTTTTTTTATTAAAAATCCACAAACATATGCAACGGCTTGAGTATCAAATTTTTCATCGGAAATGTCTGATTCTAAAACTACTGGAACAACAAAATTTTTAAATTCTTCATTTTCATTATTATTATTTATAGTACTACTACTCTCAGGATCGTTTACAAAAAACTTCTGAAGGTTTTCCAAAAGGGTTGCCCCGTCTTCTTCACAATTTGAACCTCTATTTTGGTTACTTACTAAATTATTAACAATACATGTTTTTAAGGCTGAAATAAACTGCGAAGGAGTTGGGTTATCATTGAATCCACCGCACTGCCGAACAGAACTAAATAAATTTTCTACAGGGTCTTGATTTAAATATCTCGTTCTTAAATAGGTGAAGCCATGTTTCTCTGAACATTCTTTCCAAATTTTCTGAATACCCTTTATCGTAAAAATCCAACCAGATTTTACAGGAAGAATGTTTTTAATTTTATTATTTTCAACTGATTCAAATTGCCAAGAATTAATTTTCTCTAACATGCTACTCCAAAATTTCATATGTCCTGAGTTTTTAGTGACGCAAGATTTTAAAGAACTATTTTTATTTAATTGAATTAACCGAGAATTTAAACTATCAAAAAGATTGTTGATATCATTAGCAAATTCTGCTGTATGAATAGCCTCAGCAGGTATACCGGTACTGGGATTACTAACCATTGACTCAATCTCATGAGCTACAGAGGCACTTAATGTTTGTGCTGCAATTTTAACTTTCATTTTAATGTTACTACGACTGAGATCAAAATAATGGTCATGTAACTTTCGTAAACCTTGGAAACGTTTCGATTTATCTATTTCATAACATTGAACAATATGATTAAATTTAGCCGTCTTATTCTGTGAAAATTTTATATTATATTTATATAAAGCATTTCTGGTATTTTTTAATAAATGAGGAACATCAAAAATAGGAATAATTTCTTGACCATTAACATTAAAAGTAGATTTATTTTGCGAGTCTAAAAGTAACTGTCTGATGGCTGATCTATTAGTGGAACCCTGATCACAAACTGTGCAAATTACTGTTAATCCACAAGATTGTAAAGCTGAAATTATTTCAGGCAATAACACTTTTAAATCATGTGTTTTTACCACATCTTTAGTAAAATAGTATGCAATAGGTTGCTTCCAATGTTTACTAATACCTTGCACCAAAAACACCAAAGCGTGATTTGCTACTTCATTTTGTCTACCCAGAGATCCAAGATCTACATATCCGATTACTTGATCTTTAGAAATATTATAATTTAAACCAGCAGACAAAGCTATTTCATCAAATACTAAACAACAAACCCGGTCCCTTGGATACATTTTCTTTACACGTTCTGATAATTTGGATAAAAATTTTTTATTGATTCCTACTTCTAAAGGTATTTGGCCTAAATATTTTCTAATGGAAGATTTAGAAGGTAGTATGAAAAATTTCTGTAAAAATCGATAGCACCTTGGACCCCGTTTATAAATGGCTAAAGCAAGTGCTTTATTTTCTGAGTTATATATAGGACGTCTCTTTTTACAGTTGTTAATTTGTGATTCAATAAATTTTACTCCGATAGGATCGATACGTTGAGATAAATTTGTGAATAAATTGGAATAAGCGATATTACGAACATTGAACAAATTATTTCTACACTTTAATAATTTTGTTTTTAATTTTAAAATCTGATTTTTTTGTTTACGGTCTAAATAATAAAACTTTTTAAGATCTTTTGAAAGGTGAGACCCTCTTTTTACATTGAGAGATTGCAAAAGTGTTTGTTGCTGTCTTGTATTCGACTTAAAAGTAGAGTTTTGACAAAATGAAGTATTAGGTGAAGTACTTACACAACCAGTATTTGATTCTGCTTCATCCGGCATGGTGTCGTCAACAATAACAGTACTAGTACTCGCAGTGGTATTTACAGATGGCAATTTGGAATAAGTGTATTTTGGCTTTTTAAATGGTGGTTCTGAAAAATCATCTGAAACTGATGTTTGGCATTTATTAATTTCAGCATTCTTTAATGTTTCACTAACAAACTGTTTAACTGACTCTACAGTATTTTTCAAGCAAATGTTACCATTAAGAGAATTAACGGATGTTGAGCTAATGTTTGATTCACAAAATATTGTTGGCACTGCATTTTTGTTGAGACTATTCTTCTTAGTATTTTTAAAACATTTTAATTCAAAGTGGTCTTCGCAAAAGAAACTATTTTTGCTCGGGAGGTTAAAATCAGCTTTACAAAATTTGCGAACTGATTCTATCCAAATCATTTCCCTGTTTGCAGTAACTTGAAAAAAGTGTTTATTTCTGTAAGAAGTATCTGTAATATATAAATAATATACATTCTTGCAATTTGGTGCGCAACAGTGATGTGTATTCCTCCCAGTCATTTTATATGGAAAAGTAAAACAAGCAAAAACAGTAAGACAATTCAAATCACTGATTCTATAATTATAATTAACTTTTCGCGTTACATTAAATTTTAGTCTAAACCAGAAAACAATTATTGGAAAGCACTAGCGCGATAACTTACCTATTTCGTCACATTGCAACTAAAATAAATAATAAAATAATAATAAATTCTAACCTGAAACCTTATTTTAAACGTTAGTGAACTCTATAGGTTCTTTTACTAACATTGCTTTTCTCTTAAGTTATGTGTTACAGTTTTCGATATATAATTTTCGCGATCAATAGCAGTGTTATACATATGCTTCATGAGATGGCGCCACTTATACGCGATTCTTGTCTTCCTATCCTTTTGACGCGTCTTATTTGTTTAGTCATATGCCTATAAAATATAATTCATAGACGTATAAGTAATTCGATAACCAAAGCCAACTGTAAATAATGTACACAGTAATAAAGGTTTCTAATTTATACCACAAATCACTATACTAGAAGATAGTATAACTTAATAGTAAAAAGTTTAGACAATGTTTAGCGCCGCCTGCCAACTGCAGGCAGTACTAAAATTGATCAGATGAACCGGGAAATTTAAATATTATATATTTCTATTCCATTTTGTATTTACCTTAATAGTTTTTATTCTTCACTTTAAATGTTCGGAAGTAAAATAGTAGATGTATTTTAAAGAAAAATAAACTACACTTATTGCTATAATAACTTAGTAATAAATTAGAAACATATCTTTTTAGTAACCCTTTATTTTTATATGAAAATTTATTTCTATTTCAAAATATTAAGGAGAAAGCATTCTAAATTATTCTTACATTTGAACTTATTTATTCCTTAAATGGAAATCGTCGATCTTCTCTTATGTCATTGAATAAATTAGGATCTCATGTAGCTTCCTACCACTCATGAAAACGAATTGATGTTGGATGTGGAAAACTTTTACATGGTCACAATTTGACACGTAACATTTTCTTGTCGGCATAATTACTAGGAAGTCTAGAAAAAAGTGCTAATAAATAAATAAATTACTCGAATTATGCAGAATAAATACTTACGTACATGCAATTTTAAGAAATAAGTTAATATTTTATAACTCTGATTAGTAATTAGCATAATACTAGCTGTCCATCAATCTCTTCGAGCTTGAATCGCCTTTCGCGTCCGCTTACAGTTTTATTACAGTTCGCTGTAAAACGCCAAAAAAAATCATTTTTGATTCTCTAAACTTTTGGCACACCTTGTATAGACGTATATCTTTGTCCACGAAGTACTGTCACGGTCACAGGTGGAACGACAATTTAAAGCATCTTAACGTCAGTCTGACTTTTCGTTGTTGGAGTTTGAAATTTAGATGCTATTTAGCGTAATACTAAGACTTGACACTAAAAGATTCATAGTTTTATTAGTTTTACACAATGAAAGGACTAAATCATTATTGAAAATGTAATATCAGATTTATTTTAATTTTGCATAATTTAACCTGCCAATTATCATGGCCCGCAAACATACTTTTGACATACCCTTTGAGCTTTGTTATAATGCAAATTTGTGAACAATGCATGCCCATTACACAGAAGAATCAAGTTTTAAATAAAATGTTGTTATAGAATAAGTATGACTTATTACTTTTATTTATAATAGTGAATTTATAACTGGCCTCCATATTAATAATTAGTTTCATTTGTCTGCTCTGAAATTGTTCCTGTCAAAGTGAGTTTGCAGTGACATTGAGTCGTCGCCTGTAGATCGTGCTCTGGCTATGTCGGTTGCTGAGACGATCCTATTATAATTTCAATATTTAGTAGTGACGCTGGTAGTTGAACTAAAAACAATAACCAAAAATAATACTGACCGACGTTGGAATATCTGTGTAAACATTTTGCTTACACACACTGTAAAAAGAATATAATTTGTAATTGTTGGATCATTTTGTGATTTTTATTAAGTATTTAAGGAAAAATAACACAAAAAGGTAGTTCATGATTACAACCAATCCATCGAAATAAGAGCCACCAGCCTGGGACACGATCATCATCAACCATCATCAGAATGTTTGATTAACAATTTGATTTAGTGGTGTATTTTCAAACATATCGCATTAAATGATTGAACGCTGCCCATTCTTCAAACTTTCTACTGACAATCAAACTATTTAGTAGAAGTAATTGTTGAATTAGACTGGAATATTTACTTTAGTAAATTGAATAGTTACAAAACCATTATCATTACATTGGAATTTGATTCGTCTGTCACCTAGTAATAATAATATAAATCATATTTTAAGGTAATTGTCTAATACCGTGCCGTCAAATACTTTCCGCATTAGAGTAGGCTGTTTTTGAAGTTTTTAAGTAATCAATGTTGGTGTACATGCTAATTTTTTGAAAACTTCAAATTCTGACAGTTGTCATACTTAAATTCAAATTATAGACGCCTATTATTATTTATATGACATAACCAAACTATTAAAATTATGCATTGTCACCAACCATTAAAAAAAAAGCATGGCCGTCTCTAATGCGGAGAGTAGGTATTTGAAGGCACGATATATAGGCAAAACTAAAATGGATCTGATAGCACTTTTCTCATTAATATTTTAGTCATTTCGCTGTATAAAATTTGTAATTTCATATCTTTTTGTGTCAAGGTCTACAATAAATATCGATGAAGCTTAAAAACATGAACCATGAAATATCAGACAGATGTCAGGGTGTTTAACCTTTTTTTTTTGAAATAATTCAAATAAATCATGAAAGCAGTTCAGATTTCATCACGAACTGAAATCGATTGATCGTTTTGACGTTTTATAACCTGCAATTAAATTTTTGTGAAATTGCCAACATTAATCAAAAGTCAGATGGACTTTTTCTGACAATTCTGACGTTTCCTGTAACATTTAAGCCACCTAACGTGAATGTTGAGCTGACCAACATTTCGCGTATGCTCTAGTTAAATATATCGGTGTTAAAATAATAATAGATGAGTAAAGATGGCTACACCCTTTAACTGTTACTTAATTTTAGTTTAATAATATACTATGTTCACCAATTTTGATCAGCATGATGTATTCGTTTCTTTGAATTACAATTAACGTAGGGCTTCCGGGACAATAGTCAATAGAAATAAATTTATATGACGTTGGTTGCAAATAATCAAGCTCATCAGTGCTCCATAATGTTTGTCATAAAATGTCGATATAAGTCATCAAGTGCTGATTATTCAATTTACTCTTTCCACCTTTTTTTTATTTAGGACACATTAATTTAATAGAATACTTGCTATTTTTGTTATTCCATGAAACTCTTCGAGTTTGAATTGCTTCTTTGGAACGTGACTACTGCCAGTCGCAGAGGCACTTGAATTTTAACGGTTATAAATTTTCTTTTAATTAGTTTATGAATGAAGATGCAAATTAGATGAAATATCTCTAGAAATTAATTATACATTATTGTGGCATCTATAATTATAGACAAATGGATTTATTAACTAAAAAATTTCCCATAAAATGTTTAACATTTCTATAGAATTTACTGAAAGCTGATTACTTGGAACATTTCGTTGACATTCAAGTTTGATATAATGCGTGTGCACCTAGTCTAAGTTGAATGTAAGTAGGCCGAACAGGTAAACCTAAGATGGTTGTATGATCAAGATTTGTTGTATCATATATAAATTTCTTTGTTTTTTAAATTTGGTAGTACTCTAACTTTATTTGTCTCAAGTTTTATGATAAACGTTGCCCATACGTTAAATTTTCTTGCAAACTGTCATGTTGGTGACAGTTCGATCTATTGCGAGAATGAATTGTCAAATTGAATGTCACTGTAGACATACCGTGCCTTCAATTAATTTTTTTTGGAATAACCTACGATTTCAATATTAATTTGAAAACACTGTGGAACTTTTCAATAAATTGACTTAACTATGACAGTAGCCAAAATGAAAAACATTACTATAGCACAGTATTCCCAAATTAATATTGATATCATAAGCTACTCTAAATTTAAATTAAAGACGCAGTATGTATATTTGTATGTAGAAAGATGACAGAGATGTGTCCAAGACATTAAAGATACGATAAATGACCGATACAATAGTAATAATAATAATAATTGATGATAATTGATGAGCAAGTGCTCTTTTAAGATTTTGATTTGAGTGGTTTTCCATCTGGTTATAGAAACTGAGCGCTCTTTCCTTGATGTAGTCAATAATGGTTGGGGTATTTGTTTCATTCATTATTTGATTATTTCTCATATACCATGGAGCATTTAGTATCATTCTAAGACTGGTGTTTTTTGATGTTGGTCTTGCACATATGCACCCATGCATATGTGAATATTGGACCTAATACTTGTTTGTAAAGTAGAATTTTGTTGTTCGTGTTCAGCTGGCTTCTTCTGCCTATAAGAGGCCATAGTTGACATCTTGTTTGTTTGGTTTTGGTTATCGTTTTTGCTATGTGTGTGTTATAATTGAGCTTTATATCCAGGTATATTCCCAGGTATTTAATTTCTCTACTCCATGGTATAGTGTTGTTGTTGATGGTTATTTCGTTGCCTGTTGTTTTCAGATTCCTTTGAAAGATTATTGCTTGGGATTTGTCTTCGTTTATTGTTGTCCTCCATTGTTTGAACCATTTTATCGTGTTGTCTAGGTGCGTTTGGAGTTCCTGTACCGCGTTCGTCGGACATCTTGATGTTGAGAGCAGTGCCGAATCATCTGCAAAGGTGGCCGTATTTAAGTATCTTGTAGGATTTGATACTGGTATGTCTGCTGTAAATATTGTATATAGGTGAGGTGACAGGCATGAGCCCTGGGGGACTCCCGCTGTTGGATGTTTTATTGAGGAAAGTGTGTTCTGGATGCTAACTTGAAAGCAGCGTCCTTAGAGAAAACTGTTCGTGATTTTTATGACGTGTGTTGGGTAATTGTGTATTATCATTTTATATATGAGTCCCTGCCTCCAGACTTTATCAAATGCCTTTGCTATGTCGAGAAATACAGCTGCCGTCACTTGATTTTTATTGAATCCGTCTTGGATAGTCTCAGTGACTCTTGAAAGTTGTGTTATCGTTGAATGTTCTTCTCTAAAAACCCATGTTGATCTTCTGGTATTATGTCTTGATTATCAGAGTGGTACTTTATCTTCTGTAGGATTATTTTTTCTATCACTTTGCTAATGGATGGTAACAGGCTTATGGGCTTGTAGCTGCTTGGTATTGTTTTTGGTTTTCCTGGTTTAGGTATAACTATTACTTTGGCATGTTTCCATATCTTTGGGAATGTTTGGAGTCTGATAACGGAGTTTGCTATTGCTAGAATTGACATTATTGCTTTTGGGGGGAGGTTTTGTAGTGATCTGTTGGTGATGTTGTCTATACCAGGAGCTTTTTTGGTATTTAATGCTTTAAGGATTGCTTTTAGGTTCTCGGCTGTGACTGGGTCGTTGCTAGGGGAGTGGGGTTCACGTATTTCTCTGCTTACTACTTTGTGAATCTGCACTACGTGTTGCATGTCTACTTCATCCAAGTTCGGAGTGAATTGCTCTTCTAGTGATTCCGCTAGAGCTTCTGCTTTTTCTTCTGCTGTGACTTGTGTGGAGTTATTGAATTGAAGTGGTGGGATTTGTATTTGTTCTCTTTTGATTGCCTTGATTATTTTCCATGTCTTAGAGGGCTCTGCACCTATTTCTTCGAGTGTTCTTTGCCATTCTACATTTTTCGGTTCCAGTAATTTCTTATTATGTACTTGATGTTGAAGGTTGTTTAGTATAGTTTTGTCTTCTCCTAGCTCTGTTCTTTTCCTTTATTAGTTCTTTAATATGATGTGGTAGACTACCTGATTTATATATCCTTTCTATTTTGATGGTGTTATTTTCAACAGCGTTTGTTATTTTATCTTGTAGTGATTTTATGGTCTGTTCTAATTCTGCAGTGTTTTGTATTTTAGGAACTGCAGTGATGGTTTGTTCTAGTTCTGTTTTGTAGCCGGCCCAGTCTGTCTTGAAGGTGTGATATGTTCTTTCGGTTATGTCTTCGTTCCAAGTTATTATAATTGGAATGTGATCAGAGCTCATGACACTTTCAGTTTCTATCTTTATGGTTTTGTTAATGTTTTTACTGATTGCTAAGTCTAATTGTCTAATTGTGTGCATCTAGCCCAAGGTGAACGTCGACAGACCAAAACAAAAAAAAACCAAGACGGTTCGGCAATGAAATGTTGTTTCATGTTATTCGTTCTATAAAATTGGTAGTACCATGCCTTGTGTCAAGTTTACGATAAAAATAGTGTATACTTCAAATTTTTTGACAGACTGTCATCGTGACACTTATACGACAATAAAAAGTTGATGTTTAACCAAATTGTCGTTCCACCTGTCATCGTGACAATACTTCGTTGTTGTGTATTCGTTCACACATAAACTTGTGAGAACGAAATGTCAGACTGAGAGTGCTTAACAACATTGTCTTTCCAATTGTCAAATGAAATTAACAACATAACATGATGAACTTTAACAAAACATGCTTTAAACTTACAGGTCATTGAGAGAATTAATTAATTTTCATATTACGCTTTAATAGTTGTATATATATGTACTTTGTAAAACCCAATCAAAAATCTTGCTGGCTCCTAATACCATTTAACCGAAAATGTACTTCTGATTAGTTTGTGCCAACCCGCATAGTCGCGTACTTTAAATGCTTACTTTTATAACTGAATTGATAAACGAAATTACATAAATGCTTATGGGAATTTTACATATTTGATGTATTTATGTTATTTTGAAGTGTTTCGGACACATCTGACAAATAAAGAAAACTCAGATGATTCTTTATTTAGGCTTGCTTCGGTACTTCTTTCGCGAGAAGTGACGACATTTCGATTTGTGTTTAATATATCTTAATAAAATATAGAAAGATCGTTATATTTGTCACTGTACTTACGTGCGATAATACACTTTAAGTTTATTTTATCATATCCGTCGGCATTGTTCATATATTCATAAATAGAAAAGAAATAGTAACAATTGATAATAATAACACTAATACGTATCTGAAAGGTACCACTTTCTCTTCATAATCCCTTTATTTGTCGGCCTTCTGACATTTAAACTTGACAACCGATCGATAAACGTGAATAGATAGTCATTATGTGTTGTGTATTACACGACTGGTGCTTTCCGCTAATTTTGACGTTTCCCGGCAAATGCCATATCGCGAACTCAAACTGATTTGACGGTTTTGATAATTTATAACCTGAAATTGAATTTTTCGTGCGTTTAACTTAACCTTATCCGAAGTTTGATGTGTCACGGTCATCTGTATCGATCCACCGCCATTTTAAAATCGAACCTAGTCCATATTTTTTATTTTACACGTAGGCCTTATGGCAAAATACTATGATTCATACTCTTTTTCTGCACGTTCTAAAATTTTCAAAAACTCCTTTCGGGCCCTCGTTCTCTCTTCGGAGACGTGAAAAATGGCCTAAGGCACGTGGGACCGTGGTCCCCGTCGCGTGACACTTTCGTTCCCAGCGTAGATGCGCCAGGTTCTCAGAAAACTGTCTCCCCAATTCGTCAATTTTGGGGTATAGCTTTGCCGTTTTAATCGTTCGTGTTAAAAAGAGCGAGACAATTGGCTTTTAGTATATATAATTAATTAAGAACTGTCAACAGAAATATTTGAAAACTATACCACATGTAGTTGCCATAGTTACCAAACACAGTCAACAGCCTACAAGCAGCTAAGCCCTGAAGTATCACATGTGATCCTAAAATTTCGTCAACACATGCGCCACCTACCAACTGCAGGCAGAAGTAAAACGATGTCTACGCAATCTCAATTTAACATTTTCCCCCCTGATTTATACCTAATACCTTCATAAACCAAAGTATTGCATTTTTCACTAATGGAGAAAGTGTGTTTTCAGATGGAATTTAGGGAAAGTCTCGAGACTCTAATTAGTTATTTTAATAACAGAATTACTGACAAAATTTGCTGTTATTTATAAAATAAAATAATATAATGTATGGATTTGTATAACGGCATCATTGATTTTGTTACAAACTACTCTCTGAACACGTCATGTAATTACATAACAAAAAAAAATTGCAAAAACTAGAAGTTTGTTTATTTGATAACAACCAATTTGCTTATAAAAAAAAAACTAGAATCCCCGAACAGATTCAATAACAAAAGTGCGTGATCACAACGTGATCAAGGCATCCTATGCATAAAAACGGTCGGCGGCACGATTGGGCAAAGCGGCAAAGATGGTTTACATTAGGTTAGTTGTTCCCTAACTTTTCCGAGTCGCGGCGCCCTTTTTCAATTAAAATTTTTCCATGGCGCCCAACCCTAAGTAAAAATATGACTGGCCGGAAGTAAAAAATAAATATAAATAAAACTCGTGTATCTTCATTGTTTAACATTCTTTTTACTTTATTAGTATTAAATAATTAATGTGATGGATGCACCATGCATTTTCTCAAATCGTGGAATTAAACTGGACACTTTCTTTTTCCGGGTTAATTTTTGCTCTATACTTGCTTTTATCACAGCGACCGCCGAAAACCCAGCATCGCAGAAACACGACGTCGAAAATGGAATCCGCAGAGCCTTATTATCTAGAAGGGTATATTCATCTTTTATTAAAATCCAACATTCTGTCAATTCCATACTGCCACATTTTGCTTTCAAACTGTTGTCGCAAGATATAACTCTATAAAATTCTCTTCTTGCGCAGAAGTAAATTCAGACGGAGTGTTAAATGGATCTTGAATCCATGCAAACCTACCGAAATTTTCATTTTGAAAGTATTTCTCAAACCACATAATTAGCTCTGATAAGTGCCCTTCAAACATGTTTTTTATATCTTGAGAAAGATCTAATTCATTTGACCTTAAAAATGCTGCAAAATTAAAAAACAATCTTTGCCTGCATCTTCATTCAATTTTCTTCTCCATAGTTTGAGTTTTTTTTTATAAAAGCTCATATTTTTTCCGTTGACTTCAAAAGGTGCATGCTTTTTCCTTGCAGAGAGAAATTAAGGGAATTCAGCTTTTCAAAAATGTCGCATAATTATGCCAGTTTTATTAAAAAAATCGCCATCAGCAAAATCTTCTGCATCTCTGTATCCTTCCTCTTTACGGAAAATAAAAATTTCTTGCCGCAATTTAAAGGTATACGTAATAAAACATTACCACAAGAGAGTCATCGTGCACTGCGATAGAACAACAAAGACAAGTGTTCGGCTCCCATATCCTCACACAGCTTCTTAAAAATTGTGTAAAATTTACCACATTCACCACACATTCTAACACCTAATTCAGTGCAGGACTCAGATGCTTTGACGCAAGCGCTTCTCTATAAATACAATAGGCTCACAATGCATTTGATGATTTGCTTCGAATATGTACCTGTAATCCTCCATAGCAGCCAGACATGGAGATCAGACACCAACGCACTTAGGCCAATTCAAATTATTTTCAGATATGAATATATCAAGAATCACTAACAGGTCCTGAGCCTCCGCTCCTGCAGTGATATTTTTACAAAACAGAGGGTCTTCTTTAATGTTATTACCATCTATAAACCGTACATGGCATGTCAAATGAGCATCTTTATTATTATCCCTAGCTTCATCTAGCTGTAATCCCAATTCCCCTCCTTAAATTTTTTCAATCAATTGATGGTTGATATCTTCCGCCATATGTTGTATTCTCCGACCAATTGTGTTATTGGACAAAGGTTCACCATATTTACAGCAACCGGAAGGATAAGTTTTCCGCGATGGTATGAGCCTTCTTACATTTCGCGATTCTGTAACCACCTTGTAAGATGCTAGTAAAGCGTTTTTTAGTATAGATGCAGTCTTCAAATGTATTTTGTTGTTGTTTCTGTTTTTTAACTTCTTGGCAAAAAAATTATGAAGTTTGTTAATCTAGATTTCTCATTTTGTTTTTTGTTTTAGTTAGATTGGTTCAATTAATTATGAAACTTTTACAATATTTCGCGGTGCCCCTGTGAAGATGTCACGGCGCCGCGGCGCACAGTTTGGGAAAAAATATGGATGCGTTTTAAGGAAAGCATATTACCGTATTATCTAAAGAAAAACATTTTTATTGGAATCTACTTTTATTGGTGGCAATCAAATTCTATTTATTTATATTGATGTATAAATTTATTATCAATAATGTTTTTTATCAGGATGTGTTCGCCGTCCATTATTAATTTATTATTTGCATCAACTACTATTTGATATTTACAAAATTTATTTGGAGTGTAGCCATTTGAAATCATAAAAATTTGTTTTTACTCTCTTTTAATTAAACATGATAAATGTTAATTTATATTTATAAATAATAACCCCGAATTTGAAATTTGCGATAAACAGCGCGTCATTTTCTCTTATAACGAGATGCCACTTCAAAACTGGTTTTGAAAAAATATATGTGTAGGTAATTACTTCTGCTACTTAAACAAATTATTAAATATTAAAGTGTCCACGTTAAAGCTTAATTATATATTTTTATTAGCTTTACGACAGGTTTATTTATAAATATGTACTGAATAAGCAACAGCATGCTTAAATATCGATAACTGATGAACAAATATAGTAGGTATACCTAAATTGAATATAGCAAATAAGATTGGAATTCAATATTACTTCATACCAATACGAATATCAATGAAAATGGTTATAAATCATAATATTTATTTACATGAAAAAAAAATTATTTGCCTCTGTTGAAAAGAACCCTTTTCATTATAATAAAATATAAGAATTTGACTGTTATTGGTATTTACAGGTGTCCGTTGGGAGATATTGATATTTTTATTGGCCTACTTGACTGTGTTTCTGGTATGCCGGCTCGGATAATTATTGGGGGCGATTTTAATATTAATATCTTGGACGACAAAGGCACAGTAGCTCGTTTTAGAGATATTTTGAATTTCTTTAATCTTGATGTCACTATTCGGTCTCCCACTAGGGTAACGGCTGCTTCCGAATCGATGATTGACAACATTTTGGTATCGGGGCTGTCTGCTGATCGGTATTGCAGCAGAGTCATATGTAATAATTAGGGCGCGGACACGAGCGAGTCATGACTCATCGCCCATGGGCGCACTATCGAGATGTTGTATTTTTAAAGAGGTTTTAATTTTATTTACATAATTGGATAACAAGTGGCTGGTGATCTATAAAATACAAAATACCTTATTATTTGTTCATTTTCTCTTCTGTAAGACTTGTTCTCTTTGAATTAAGTACATCCTTGTAGATAGAAAACGTCCTTTCTACATCGCAACTGGTTATACGTGCGTACTGGAAATATTCTTTTATTTCAGCGTATTTAGCATACACAATTGCCGCAATGTTATTAAATCTGGATGTCTATTAAAAACTGCGTCTAACTTTTGCCGAAGGCCACATCCGAAGTCACTTGGAATTATTAATAGCCACATCTAATGTGGTTAATCCATTTTTTAATTTGAGATTCGATTTTCAAAATATGTGATTAGTTTAGGCAAATTTCCAAAGTGTTCCTGAAGGAATAACAACTGATTTTTTAAATTTGGGATTTTTGTTAATTCCTTGCACTCAGAACTACTTCGAGCATCATCATTTAAACATGTAACGAAATTTTGTAAACTATCGAAATTCTCTGCATAAAAACTATTTCTGTGTGTTTTAGCAAAGCTAAGTGACGAACGTGCGATATTTTGGCATTCTGTAACGATATTTTACAGACTTTGTAATAAATTTCGGAATCACTGACAATTCATTTTCATATCAGAAAAAGTAATATAAACAACGTTCTAGATCTAAATAAATGATAACTAAAAATGTACGCGTATGTTATTGAAACTAAATAACAGTAAGTATATACATATTTACATTATTTCTCTTGCGAAATATAAGGTAAATATAATAAATTTAAAAAACCCCTCAGGCTATCTACGCCGATGTAGAAAGAATTTTACTCGTAAATTCCTTATTTTATGGCCATTTTTTGCTCGCATTCTCGGGCTCTTCTCGAGCGTAAACAGATGTTGCAGTTCACCATATGAATAATGCGTGAATAATGCTATTCAGTAAATGTGTGTTGTTTACATTATTTCTTTGCTCCGTTGTAACTTCGTCGTAGTTTAACTCGGTCATGTCCGCGCCCTGGTAATAATATAAGTGATCATTACGCTCAGGCAATTAGTATAGTATATGGTGACCACCGTGGTGACGCGAGTGGATCTCGAGATTATTACTCTGTTAGATCGTTTAGTGATGGTAATATTGGGAATTTCATTTTATATTTGACTAATGAGGAATGGTATCCGATACTTACTGATAAATGTCCGAATTCTGCCTTTAATAAGTTTATAAATACGGTGCGTCACTACTTTGATATAACTTTTCCGGTTGTTAAGGTAAATACTTATAGAAATAATTCCAAGTGGATTACACGAGACGTACTTAATGCCAAAAGTGTGTTGTCATTGTATGGCGATCTAAGTAGACAGTATCCGGTTTTTAGATCAACATTTCGTGAGTATAATGAGTATTACTAGAAACTGCTTTCTAGTGCAAAACGTGACCATAATACGTACTTGATTAGTACAGCTTCCAATAAAACAAAAATGGCGTGGAATATTATTAAATCAAACACAGGAACTTTTACAGATAAAAAAAATAAAGTACTGGAAGTGGTTGATGAGACCAGTAAGACATTAACTGGTACTGACGCAGCCGATTATTTCAACAACTACTTCGTTTCTGTTGCTGAGACTGTTACTGCTGGTATCTTGGTTGATGGTAGAGGGGATTTGCTACAGATCATTAGTTTAATTAAACGACAGATCTTTTTATGTACTTGTTGCCCACTACTCATCAGTACGATATTGAAACAGATAAAAAAATTAGAATCATCTCACTCCGTTGGGCATGACGGTATTTCTATCTCACTCTTAAAAAGAATTGCTCCTTTTATTTCTGTACCGTTATCGCATATTATTAATCTATCATCTTTTTTGGAGGGAATTTTCCCTGATAATTTAAAACATGCTGATATTAAACCTTTTTACAAGAAAGAAAATCATAATGATGTCAAGAACTATAAACCCATTAGTCTATTGTCATCATTGCTTTCATTCAGCAGACACAACAGTTGCGCAACTGTTGAGTGATCATGTCCAGTAGACGAGCGCTTACTCTGAACATGTCCAGGAGCGGCCGCCATTTTTGTGAGTGGAAAAATTCTATGCTCAACTAGTGTGCGTATTCTGTACGCATGCGCCATTGATGCATTCCAAGACCAACCTAATACATCATCTTGAAGAAAGTTACTAGAAAAGTAAGATACAGCAAATTAAAGGTATTGTGCAGAAATAAATGTATTAAAATATTGGAGTTCAACCAGTATTTTTTTCGGGTTGGAAAAACCAGCCCTTACACTAAAAACTACGCCAAAACTTAATGCAGAAAAACAATTTATTATTATTGTTTATTCGGTTTAATCTCTATCATTTTAACATATGGCAGCAATGAAAAGTACCAGATGACGGACGATCACATAAAGGTGAGCGGTCCTGGCCAGCCAACACTCAACTGTTCTGAAGTGAACGGTTGGAGCGGGGTTGAAAAATCAATCGCATCGGAAATGGGTAAGAAGTGGCTACCGATGGATTTTAGAGCCTTCAGAATGCATTTCATATACTATAGACGTGATGAAACGGTCTCTTGCCAAGTTGAAATTTTTATCGGGGGTCGTGTTTGGCTTTGACTTATATTTCGATTGGGTTGAAAAATCAATCGCATCGGAAATGGGTAAGAAGTGGCTACCGATGGGTTTTAGAGTCTTCTGAATGCATTTCATATGCTATAGACGTGATAAAGCGGTCTTTTGCCAAAGTTGAAATTTTTATCGAGCGTCGTGTTTGGTTCAGCGGTTCCCGATCCGCCTGCTGAATGAAAGCATTTTCAAAAGTTTTCGAGTCCATTGTCAGTGAGAGGTTAATGTCGTTTTTCATTAATAATAATCTTTTAAACAAGAACCAACATGGTTCTATAAAAAAAAAAGGATGTAAACACAACACTCTGCGAATTCATTAATTTAATTGTTCGGGCTCGAGACACTGGGAATACCGTGTTGGGAATCTTTGTGGATTTCTCAAAGGCCTTTGATTGTGTCGATCATGAACTTCTTTTGCAAAGGTTAGAGAAATATGGAGTTAGAGAAATAGGAGTGGGTAATGCCCTCAGCTGGTTCCAGTCTTATTTGAGTGACATGTGTCAGCGTGTCTCTTTGGGTAACCAAAATTCAAGCGTACAATATACGAGTGCAGGAGTTCCTCGGGGTTCTATACTGGGTCCTGCACTCTTCACTATTTTCATTAATGATCTGATTAATTATATATCAACCCAGGGCCGTACTATAGTGTCTTACGCTGATGACACAAATATTATTGTTACGGGATCCACTTTGGCACAATTTGTGCAGGGAACCGAAAACATTATGAACAAGATAATGTACTGGGCTGACGCTAATGGTCTGTGCATACATTTTGATAAGCTGAATTGCGTCGTTTTTGACCCTGGCATGGCTGGGTTTTCACCGACCATTAATGACGCAAACATCCCGCTTGTGGATTCAACGAGATTGTTGGGCCTATGGGTTGATGGTGGATTGAAGTGGGATGTTCATATTAACGAGATATCCTCTAAACTAGCAAAACTGTGTTATGCATTAAAGAATTTGAAATGCCACTGTAGCAGGGGTATACTGATGGATTTTTACTTCGGGTGCTTTTACCCTCTGCTGAAGTACGGGGTTATTCAGTGGGGGATGTCCTGTGACGCCAACCGAGTGTTTCTCTTGCAAAAACGGGCTATTAGAATAATTGAAAATCTGAATCAACGCGATTCGTGCAGAACGTATTTTATTAGATTATAGATTTTGACTCTGCCCTCGATTTTTATCTACGAGATCTTATGTTTCGTTTACAAAAATATGAGCTCGTTCAAATTTAATAAAAAAAATGAGGTGTGGCCACCACACGACTTTCTTATACGTATGAGCGTTTCGAACTATACAATTTTAAGAATATTTTTATACAAAACTTATTCAAAATCCTATTCTAAGTACTTTCATTCTCTTAATAAATCTCTATAGAATGCATATTTTGCAAGATATTATCAAAAAAGTGCTCCTCGCTAAGAGTAAAAGTGCTACTTCCGGTCCGAATTTTGAAATTTCATGTATACAAAAAATATTGCAAATATAACTCTAAATACTTTTGTACTCTTAATAAATATATATAGAATGCATAATTTACGACATATTTACAAAAAATCGCTATTCGGTAAGAGTAAAACTGTTACTTCCGGTCCGAATTTTGAAAATTTTTTTATACAAAAGTTATTGGAAAGTATGTTTTAAATACTTTTATACCCGCAACGTACCTTTCTAAAACGCTTGACTTGCGAAATATTCGCAAAAAACCGATTTTTGATAAGAGTAAAAGACCTACTCCCGGTAGGAATTTCGAAAATCTTTTTAAATAAAATTGTTCTCAATTTTAATTTTAAGTATATATGAATTCTTTATAAATTTGTTTAAACTTAGTATTTGACGAAATATTGGGAAAATTCGATTTTTTCACTGAAGTAAACTGCTACTTCCGGTCTACCGATTTTACTGAAAAACTAATCAGATCTCAATAGGGAGATTATACACGTAAATACAAAATTTGGAATTGATATCTACAGCTAAGCTTACACACACACACACAGAGAGAGAGAGAGACACACAGACATTTTTTAAAAAGCACTTTTTCGGTATCAGGGGACTTCAAAACGTGGACATCTGCAAAAATCTCGAGGTCGAAAATTTTCATCATCACAATACTTCCTTATACTACGTATAAGAAAGTAAAAGGTCATCCGCATGACACCAGAAACAAAGGTCACCTCTTGCCGCCTGCGCACCGCTCTACTCTTTTCCGGAAACATCTGAACTATTTGGGGTGTCAACTATTTAATCGTTTGCCTCCGGACATTAAAAATCTAAATACTTTTTTTGGCTTTAAGAAATCATTGAAGCAGTTCCTTTTGACAGGGTGCTTCTATAGTATCGATGAATATTTGAGCGTATTTTAAATGTAATTGTTCTTGTTGTGTTTTATTTTGACAGTTGTGTTCCTGATTTTGCATTTTTATTTTATATTATATAATTTAATTTGAATATAATATAAACGAGTTCTATACTACTAAAATTGACATGCTCAAATGGATCATAAGAAATTAGTTTCTGGGTGAATATTACTCACCGATAAACTTTTGGAGGGGTAGCCACAGTGGCTCACAAATTTTAACATGTTTTTTTTTGTATTTTGCTGTATTATATACTGTTGTATATTGTATTGTATTATTATTGTTACTGACAATGTGCGCATTTCTTTGAAATTTACGACAAATAAACTAAACTAAACTATCCAGAGATTGAAAACGGTTCTCAAGCACCATCTCCGGCGGAATTCTTGTTACACGTTTACTGAATTTTTTGACACCAGTTTTTAATCAGTCTCTTAACAATATTGCCTTTGTTATATAATTTATCTTGTATGATTGCATTTTTTTTATACAGGGTGTCCCAGAAATAAAAAGACGGAGTAGCAGAAAATCGGAAGCTAGATTGTGTAAAAACGTACCCTCAAAATATCAAGTCTTATTACGTGCGCAGACGGCAGAAAAAAAATAATAAAGAATTCAATTGGCCTTACGCCAACCCTGGACGACTGCGGAGGGAAGAGATATTGCACACATGCATGCATGGGCGGCTGGTGGGTAATAAAATTGCGTGGCACACAACAGAAACGGTTGTATTTTTGTAAATAACATCCATTGTCAAACAGGACAATGGATGTTATTTAATAAAATACATAAGTTTTTGTTGTGTGGCCCGCGATTTTATTACCCACTAACCGCCAATGCATGCATGTTCAAGGGCGATAGATTAGAGGTGGGCAAAACGGTTCATTTCATTGACCCGGCTCACTCGGTTCAGCTCCTCATTGTAAGCCGGGTCCCGGAACCGGCTCATTTGAACTGTGTGAATCCGTAATAGCATACCGTTCCAGGAACGTGTAGCACATGTAATACTCGGCGCCGTCGCGTCGGCTCAAACGAACCGGGATTATTTAGGCTGCGCGTACACCAATTATACAAAATGTTTGACAAACAATTTATTTGAAGCTATAATGCACACAAATTTGACAAATTATCAGATTGTTTGTTGTATTCAAATTAAGCAACGACCCAAGTGAGCCGAGATCCGGTTCATTAAAATTTAGTGAACCGGCTCCCTCGGTTCCCTGCTGGGATTCGGTTCACTGAACCGGTTCGGACCCGAACTGCCCACCTCTAGTTATTAGCGTTATTAGCCGTCGATGTGAGTTGACAGATAGTTATCGACATGGCTTTTACGACGCAAGAATTATGGGATATGGTGTATCTGTACGGTGAAGTAGGTGGATATGGAAGAGCTGTTGAACGTTTACACGCGGAACGTTTTCCTAATCGCAGGCGTCTTTCGTATCAAGTGATTATGGACACGGTGTTTAGGTTACGCGAACAAGGCACACTACACCCACGCTACAAAGGCAGGGGTCGTAAAAGAACACGGAGAATTTTACATGCGGAAGAGCATCTCCTGGATGTGCAAGCTCTAGCACAACAGGACCGTCCCGCACGTGTTAGATTCTGTACCACTTCTGTACTGGTTTCGACGAAAACAAGCTAGAGATGTGGACTTTTGTGCCAGCCTACTATTCACGGATGGATGCTTTCATTCAGCAGGCGGATCGGGAACCGATCCCGCTCCAACCGTTCACTTCACAACAGTTGTGTGTTCGCTGGACAGGACCGCTCACCTTTATGTCATCGTATGTCATCTCTACTTTTCATTGCTGCCAGATGTTGAAATTATAGAGATTAAACCGAATAAACAATAATAATAAAATGTTTTTCTGCATTAAGGTTTGACCTAGTTTTTAGTGGAAGGGCTGGTTTTTCCAACCTCGAATAAAATACTGAATGAACTCCAATTTATAATACATTTATTACTGCACAATACCTTTAATTTGTTGTATCTTACTTTTCTAGTAACTTTCTTCAGAAGTATGTATTAGGTTGGTCTTGGAATGAATCAATGGCGCATGCGTACAGAATACGCTCACTAAGTGAGCATAGTATTTTTCCGCTCATAAAAATGGCGACCGCTCCTGAACATGTTCAGAGTGAGCGCTCGTCTACTGGGCATGATTACTGAACAGTTGCGCAACTGTTGTGTCTGCTGAATGAAAGCATGTTGTTTCACCCGGAATGGTGTGTTAAATTTTCATAACGCACATTATTGGAACAATGCATATAATGTTTGTCATATTTCTTTATATGTATGTATTATCTACTGACGATGTCTATGTTTATTGTAAACCTATGATAAATAAATTATTATAAATGTGAAATTAATCACTGTGATTCCACGAATTTGCAAACGGTGAAAACAGTGATTATGACATCACTGTGACCAATATATGTCCCAAGCAGCAAAATCACAATTTTAGAGAAGGATGAACATACATATTTGCTAATGTAGAACAAGTGTGCATATAGTGATTTTGCTACTAGGGTTCTCTACTAATCACAGTAAAACATGGACATAACCCTTTAAAGTGACGTTTATACGCGGAATATGTGTTTATAATCTAAATATAAATTAAAAATATTAGCCTGTTATCAGTTATTTTACGTAGGAATAATGTCTTTATTCAGAAAACCCAAGAAAAATATTCAGAGACGTGTTTTTTCTGAAAAAGATGAGGAGGATGATGAAGTTCCAATGGATGTTGATTACCACATCAAAGAAAAGGATTCTAGACGGAAAGATAAGTCTAAGCCTCAAACTAAAGGACAATCCTTACTTAGTTTCGAAACTGAAGAAGAGGGTGAAGTATTCCAAGTGAAGAAGTCAACACACAGTAAGAAGTTAATGAAAATGTACGAAAAAGAACGTAAGAAAAAAGAGGCAAAAACTGAAAAAGAAGAAGTAAAGGATATAAAGCCAAAGGAAAAATCCACAGAAATTATTACTGATGATTTGGTAGTCGTTTTTAATGATAGCCGAAAGGCAATCATTCAAGCACCACCTCCCCCCATTCTTAGTGGCCGTGATGCTCTTTGTGCTGGCAAAAATGATTTATCATCAGAAGAAGATGAAGGTCCTACCGCAGACCACAGATTCTCAAAACCTGATAACTTTAAGCGAGTACTTGCATCTGGTGCAATACCCGATGCTGCAATGATACATGCTGCTAGAAAACGAAGGCAGAGGGCTAGAGAACTAAAAGGGGATTATGTCCCTCTTGAGGAAGAGGAAATCGAAGACAAAGGGAGGCTCTTAAGGGATGATGATAATGATGCTAGTGATGAAGAGAGAATAGACATGGGTGCAAATCCAATAATTAGGGACCAAGAACGTCGGCGTGAACAATTTTATGAAGCACAAGATTCAGATCACGACATAGATGAGTGGGAAGACCAGCAAATACGAAAAGGTGTTACAGGGGCGGCGTTAAATCAGGAATTACTTTTTAGTGAATATCAAATTACGAATGTCATACAACCCGTAGTGCAAAGTGTACCTAAAATGGATCCGGGTGTGCCACGTACACCTGAAGCGATATTGGAAAAATTGAGGGAACATTACGAAGACGTATGCAAATCGAAGAATGATAACTGTAAGAAATTAAAGGAAATTCAAGATGATATGGTTAATATTACAAAAGAAATAGAAGAATTGAAACTGAAAGCACCAAAAGCAGCAGACAGATTCCGATTTTATCAGGAACTCCGAGGCTATATTACAGATTTAGTTGAATGTTTAGATGAAAAAGTGGACATAATAAATAGTTTAGAACAGAGGGCTATGGATATTATGAGCAAGAAATCAGAATGGTTAATTGAGCGTAGAAGACAGGATGTGCGAGATCAGGCAGAAGAAACTACAAATATGAGTAAGTGAAAATATTCTATTAATAAGCATTAATAATATTTATTCTATTTGAACTTTGTAGGTAAAGGTTTAACTGCTAGGAAAATTGAAGATGAAGAGAAAAACAGAAGAGCTGTAGAAAGAGAAGGTAGAAGAACTCGGAGGCGAAGATGTAGGGAAGCGGCCGGTGAACCAAAACACGTAGAAGGTATGTCAAGTGATGATGAAATATCTCAGCAGGACATGTTGCAATTAGATAAAGAGCGGGAGCAGATAGAAAATGAAATGCGCACAGTTTTTGAAGATGTCGTCGATGAATATTCTTCAGTCGCAAACATACTGATTAAATTTGAACAATGGAGGGAAAACGACATGTCAGCATACATGGAGGCATACGCAACATTATGTTTGCCTAAAGTTATGAGCCCGTTAATAAGACTCAACCTCATATTCTGGGATCCCCTTACAGAATCCGTAGATTTAGAAAAGTTAGAATGGTACAGAACGCTCGCCCTGTACGGATTACATGATGATGAAACGGAGACGACTCTGGCAAATGATCCGGACGTAAACCTTCTTCCAAATATCATAGAAAAAGTCATTTTGCCCAAGTTGACAGAACTAGTAGATCGGTGTTGGGATCCCCTTTCTAGTTCGCAAACTTTAAGATTAGTCGGTGTGGCGAGCCGTTACATAAGAAGATTTCCAAGTTTGGGACCCGACAGTAAATATCTCCACAATTTATTCAATGCAATACTGCACAAGCTCAAAAGCGCTTTAGAAAATGATGTATTCATACCTATTGTTCCAAAACTTGCTGAAAGTCGATGTGTATTCTTTCAGAGACAATTTGCCAGCGGACTAAAATTACTACGAAACATTACGAGTTGGCAGGGAATTCTCAATGATAACACTTTGAAAGATATAGCGTTGAACTCATTGCTGAATAGATATCTCCTATCGGCTATTAAGGTGTGTCAGTTAACTGATGCCGTAGCAAAAACAGGTCTGGTCAGTTTGATTTTGCCTCGTGTATGGTTACAGAGTGACACTCCACAGTTACAAATGTTCAGTGCTTGTGTAACTAGTTTGGCACAGAGGCTCGATAAAGACAATCCATTACATTTAGAATCTATCGAGACATTAGCTGGTATAATTAAATGTTTAAAAAATTAATGTATTTGTAAATAAAAATTATAGTTTTGTTAATTTTCTTTGTAGTTTCTTTGATGTCATCATGAACAGGAATAATAATAATAATAATTATGTTAAGAGTGAAAAGTAAAATATTACTCGTTCAGATTCTCATCCCTAATAAACGATAACATTACTTTTCGCTCATAATACTTATTAGAAATTATTTCTACAATCGCATGACAGATATTTTTTTGAGTTACTATCTTTATTATAAATGATTATATGTAATATACACGTAGTTGACTGAGCAATTTACTTATTATAATCTGGAAACTAAAAACAATTTTTGCAAACTCTAAAGCTCATTTTACATCTGTCAATTTTAAGTTCAACAGGCAAGAAGTGTCTTCTCTGAATACTTGTAACTTTCTATAGCTTACACTACAACATAATAAAATCATGTTTCTTAAATGCTATTGTTATGAGCAATTAGGCACACAACAATAAAACATTTTGATATAGAGTCGTTTTGGCAACCGATACGGCCAAAATACGAACTAAAGGCGACGATTCAATACCACTACAAATTTCGATTGGCTGGAACAATTTCAAAACAATAAAATTAAACTAATTAATTAATATGTCAGGATATATACCTTCCCATAGTAAAATACTATTACATGAAAGCCAGTGTCAAATTAAATATTATAAATGCAGCTATTAGATATTATTCTTTCTACACCTATATTTTGTATAACGTTTGGCTATACTGTTTAGGAGGCAAGCATTGTTGACAAATTTAAAATGTTTAGATGGCAATTATAACAAACGTCAAATGCTAATTATGACAAATGTCAAAAGGTGTATGAATATTATTATTATTTATGACAAGTATGAAATGGCTTTTGTAGATTATATTACTTAATTTTTGATCTCGCGTAATGGAGAAAGTTACCTTCAATTTCACTGCAAAGTGAAATAACAAATGTACCTACATACCTAAACTGCAATCAATTGCACGTACTGTATGTACATTCTGACATGTTTGACTCGGATACTGAGATAGAATTTCGAATTTCAACTAATGTTTCAATTTTATCGCTAATTTGGGTCGGCTCTTAAATTTACTTTTATTTTTTACAGAAAATTTGAATTGTAATGCATCTTGTCTTGTTTAGTTCGTTACGTTCAGTTGTAATAAGTATAATGAAAATTAGACATATTCTTGTTTTTTATTGAAGTGTAAACTTCTTTGGGCGCGTTGCGCTGACTGTAGGCACTGAACAAGACTGACCCGTCACGCTCGGATATGTAACGCTCGTTCGGGTAATGTCGGCTTGAGTCGACTAAGGGAACAAGATAAATATATCATATAGAGGTATTTAATTTCAATTAAATTGAAATTTTTTTAAAAAAATTGTACCGAATAGAACATAGTAGTCCCAACTGGTCCCAACTACATAAATGTCATCAATATGTCAACGATACATTTTTTCGTAGAAATGTCACGTTAATATTGTTGATAAGGCAAGTATAATTACACTGGGCAACAAATTTTCGAAAAGTTCATGCTTCCAAGCTGCAAATAGTCATTTCTTAATGAATTCAATGTGCTGAACACGAAAAAGCTGAATTGGCTACGGGTTTTCTGTAATATGTACGCATATTTCAGAAAAAGTGTACTTATGTCAATATTATAATACATGGTAAGAAAACATTAGTCTGCTTCCGGCTTTCGACTTCTTTTGGCCTGCCGTTTGTAGTGGACTTGTGGAGCATCTCTACTGATTGTCCAACAATAGTCAGCTAGCATTGACGTAGACCACTTGCCTTGGTACCGTTGCTCCATGGTGGCAATGTCCTGATGAAAGCGTTCGCCGTGCTCATCGCTGACCTGCCCGCAGTTATCAGGAAAGAAATCTAAGTGGGAATCAAGAAAGTGGATCTTTAAGGACATATTGCAGCCGAATTCATGAAACAAAGCCAACATATCCTCAACCAGACACTTGTAATTTTCTGCCTTGTCATTCCCCAGGAAGTTTGCTGCCACTTGATAGAATGCATCCCAAACCTGTTTTTCTTTACCTTGAAGAAGTTCCTCAAACTTGGGGTCTCGGAAGAGCTGTCTAATTTGGGGCCCCACAAAGATGCCCTCTTTAATTTTGGCTTCACTGAGTCGAGGGAATTTGTCATGCAGGTACTTGAATGCTGGTCCATTCTTATCCATGGCTTTTACCAAGTTTTTGACAAGACCGAGTTTGATGTGTAAAGGAGGAATGATGATTTTGTGTGGCTGTGCCAATGGTGGGTGCTGTACATTCGTTTCTCCAGGCTTAAAAAATGCTCTCGGAGGCCAGTCTTTCTTGATGTAGTGCAAATCGATTGCTCTGCTGTCCCACAGACAAAGAAAACAGCAGTACTTTGTATATCCCTGCTGCAAACCCATCAACAGAGATACTACCTTCAGGTCAGAACATATCTGCCAGCCATACTTGCTGTAGTTAATCGTCTCCAGTAGCTGCTTTAGATTGCCGTAAGTCTCCTTCATGTAGACCGCATGTGCAATAGGTATGGATGAAAGCTGGTTCCCATTATTCAACAAAACCGCCTTTAGGCTCAGTTTTGAAGCGTCTATAAACAGCCGCCATTCGTGGGGATCATGTGCAATACCGAGAGCTTGTAGTAGACCATCAATATCGCAGCAGAACACAAGGCTTTCTTCATTCTTAAAGAAAGATTCGAAGAGCTGATGGCGAGTGCGTAATGAAGTCACTCGGACATTCTGTTCCAGAAGATTCCACTGTCGAAGTCTTGAGGCCAGTATCTCCGCTTTGCTTTTCGACAGATCCAAATCGCGAACAAGATCGTTCATTTCATCCTGGGTAATTTTATGTGGTGCAGATGTTTCGTCAAAGCACGAAAAGTCATCCTCCTTACTGCCACGTTGAGGAGAACTCGCCGACGCATGGCCATCCTCATCGTCTGAACTGATAGAAAAATCTGTAGGAGGTTCTGGAATTGGGAGTCCTTCGCCATGAGAGACTGGTCGCAGAGCAGATGGTATGTTAGGGTATTCAACTGTCCACTTCTTCTTCTTGGTGATGCCTCCAGAAGCTGGTCGTACCATACAGAAATAACAGTCGTCAACGTGATTGGTGGGCCCCTCCAAATCATGGGCACAGCAAATGGCATTGCCTTTCTTTTGCCATTAAGCCACTGTGAAAGATTTACGGCACAAGTGCGGCAGCATACGTGTGGGGCCCAGTCTTTGTCCTGGTCGCCTATCTTGCAACCAAAATACAAATGATACGCTTTCTTAACTGTTGCACTGATGTTCTTTTTCTGTGCAGCAAATGTCACTTCTCCGCAAATATAACAGAAGTTATTTGCACTATTAACACAGTTACGAGGCATTGCTACTGTTTAGTTACTTTACACTATAGCAATCACTTATGTATGCTAGAGCTTCGAAAAATATGCGCGAATGAACGGACATTGCACGAGTTAACTGTCACGTCGGCCATTTATAAATAAACTATAATTAGCTATTGCTTTATTACAGTAAATGCTGCATTAACTTCTTTGCATGAAGGGGTGATGCAATATGACGCAAAATTTCGTAATTTCTCACTTAATTGCATTACATTATGCAATAGCATCTATACAATGGACAAAACGTCAATATCTCTTGAACGTGAGCCAATCAACTTTTTTCAATGTGATATTCGTGTTCAGCTCGTTGAATTCATTCAGGATTGGGTACTTTCACCTAAGAAGCAATTTCACTGTTGACCAGTGTTACTAATGCAAAATGGCTTAACTATTGGCTCGTATTTTTCAAAGAAGAAATGTTCGACGACAAAATGTGCAAGACTTACTGGAAACAGTTAATAATGCGTAGGATAATAATTCGGACCAATACCTACTGATTAAGTGCCGCGAAGAGTAGCAGATGTTATAAATCGAAATTGAAATGGTGCAGTGACTAAATATTAACAAAATAAAATACTTAAGAGACAATGTGTTTTTGAATAAACCATTGTTTGTCCATTTCCCTCTTGCTTCATGTTTTTTAACAATAACTTAACCAATTTTTCTGACATCTGACGTTTGCAAAAAAAACTGTCCTATTTTTATTTGTCCGCACCTGTACTCCTGCACTATATTTTTACTTTCTTATACGTAGTAAAAGGAAGTATTGTGATGATGAAAACTTTCGACCTCGAGATTTTTGCAGATGTCCACGTTTTGAAGTCCCCTGATACCAAAAAAGTGGTTTTTAAAAAATGTCTGTGTGTGTGTCTGTCTGTCTGTCTGTGTGTGACCACGATAGCGGTCAAACCACTGTAGATATCTATTCCAAATTTTGTATTTACGTATATAATCTCCCTCTTGAGATCTGATTAGTTTTTCAGTAAAATCGGTAGACCGGAAGTAGTAGTTTACGTCAGTGAAAAAATCGAATTTTGCAAATATTTCGTCAATTACTAAGTTTAAACAAATTTATAAAGAATTCAAATGTACTCAAAATTAAATTTGAGACAATTTGTCTTCAAAGAGTTTTTGAAATTCCTACCGGAAGTAGGTCTTTTACTCTTATCGAAAATCAGTTTTTTGCGAATATCTCGCAAGTCATGCTTTCTAGGCAGGTACATTACGAGTATAAAAGTATTTAGATGAAAATTTTAAATATTTTTTGTATAAAAAAAAAATTCAAAATTCGGACCGGAAGTACCACTTCTACTCTTACCGAATAGCGGTTTTTTGCAAATATGTCGTAAATTATGCATTCTATATATATTTATTAAGAGTACAAAAGTATTTAGAGTTGAATTTGCAATATTTTTTGTATACATGAAATTTCAAAATTCGGACCGGAAGTAGCACTTTTACTCTTAGCGAGTAGCACTTTTTTTCGAATATCTTGCAAAGGATGCATTCTATAGCGATTTATTAAGAGAATGAAAGTACTTAGAATAGGATTTTGAATAATTTTTGTATAAAAAAATTCTTAAAATTGTATAGTTTGAAACGCTCATACGTATAAGAAAGTCGTGTGGTGGCCACACCTCATTCTTTTACTTTCTTATACGTAGTATAAGGAAGTATTGTGACGATGAAAATTTTCGACCTCGAGATTTTTGCAGATGTCCACGTTTTGAAGTCCCCTGATACCGAAAAAGTGGTTTTTAAAAAATGTCTCTGTGTGTGTATGTCTGTGTGTCTCTCTCTCTGTGTGTGTGACCACGATAGCGGTCAAACCGCTATAGATATCAATTCCAAATTTTGTATTTACGTGTATAATCTCCCTCTTGAGATCTGATTAGTTTTTCAGTAAAATCGGTAGACCAGAAGTAGCAGTTTACTTCAGCGAAAAAATCGAATTTTGCCAATATTTCGTCAACTACTAAGTTTATACAAATTTATAAAGCATTCATATGTACTTAAAATTAAAATTGAGAATAATTTTATTTAAAAAGTTTTTCGAAATTCCTACCGGAAGTAGGTCTTTTACTCTTATCGAAAATCAGTTTTTTGCGAATATTTCGCAAATCATGCTTTTTAGACAAGTACATTACGGGTATAAAAGTATTTATAACATAATTTTCAATATCTTTTGTATAAAAAAAATTTCAAAATTCTGACTGGAAGTGCCACTTTTACTCTTATCGAATAGCGATTTTTTGCAAATATGTCGTAAGTTATGCATTCTATATATATTTATCAAGAGTATAAAAGTATTTAAAACTGGATTTGCAATTTTTTTTGTATATATGAAATTTCAAAATTCGGACCGGAAGTAGCACTTTTTTGATAATATCTTGCAAAGTATGCATTCTATAGAGATTTATTAAGAGAATAGAAGTACTTAGAATACAATTTTGAATAATTTTTGTAAAAAAAATTCTTAAAATTCTATAATTTGAAACGCTCATACGTATAAGAAAGTCGTGTGGTGGCCGCACCTCATTTTTACTTTCTTATACGTAGTATAAGGAAGTATTGTGATGATGAAAATTTTCGACCTCGAGATTTTTGCAGATGTCCACGTTTTGAGGTCCCCTGATACCAAAAAAGTGGTTTTTAAAAAATGTCTCTCTCTCTCTCTCTCTCTCTCTCTCTGTGTGTGTGTGTGTGTGTGACCACGATAGCGGTCAAACCGCTATAGATATCAATTCCAAATTTTGTATTTACGAATATAATCTCCCTCTTGAGAACTGATTAGATTTTGAGCAAAATCGGCAGACCGGAAGTAGTAGTTTACTTCAGTGAAAAAATCGAATTTTGCAAATATTTCGTCAATTACTAAGTTTAAACAAATTTATAAAGAATTCAAATGTACTCAAAATTAAATTTTAGAAAAATTGTATTAATAAAGTTTTTGGAAATTCCTACCGGAAGTAGGTCTTTTACTCTTATCGAAAATCAGTTTTTTGCCAATATTTTGCAAGTCATGCTTTTTAGACAGGTACGCTACGAATATAAAAGTATTTAGAACTTAATTTCCAATATCTTTTGTATAAAAAAAATTTCAAAATTCGGACCGGAAGTATCACTTTTACTCTTACGGAATAACGATTTTTTGCAAATATGTCGAAAATTATGCATTCTATATATATTTATTAAGAGTACAAAAGTATTTAGAATTGGATTTGCAATATTTTTTGTATACATGAAATTTCAAAATTCGGACCGGAAGTAGCACTTTTATTCTTAGCGAGTAGCACTTTTCTTCGAATATCTTGCAAAGTATGCATTCTATAGCGATTTATTAAGAGAATGAAATAACTTAGAATAGGAGTTTAGATAAGTTTTGTATAAAAAAATTCTTAAAATTGTATAGTTTGAAACGCTCATACGTATAGGAAAGTCGTGTGGTGGCCACACCTCATTTTTTTTAATGTACTATAATTGTGTGTGTCTGTGTGTGACCACGATAGCGGCCAAACCGCTACAGCTATCAATTCCAAATTTTGTATTTACTAGTATAATCTCACTCTTGAGATCTGATTAGATTTTCAGTAAAATCGGCAGACCGGAAGTAGTAGTTTACTTCAGTAAAAAAATCGAATTAAGGCAATATTTCGTCAACTACTAAGTTTAAACAAAGAATTCAGATGTACTTAAAATTAAAATTGAGAACAACTTTATTTAAAAAGTTTTTTGAAATTCCTACCGGAAGTAAGTAGGTCTTTTACTCGTATCGAAAATCAGTTCTTTGCGAATATATTGCAAATCATGCTTTTTAGACAGATACGCTACTGGTATAAAAGTATTTAGAAGTTAATTTTCAACACCTTTTCTATAAAAAAAATTTCAAAATTCGGACCGGAAGTACCACTTTTACTCTTACCGAATAGCGATTTTTTGCAAATATGTCGTAAATTATGCATTCTATTTTATTATTATTATATTTATTATTAAGAGTACAAAAGTATTTAGAGCTAGATTTGCAATATTTTTTTGTATCAATATGAAATTTCAAAATGCGGACCGGAAGTAAGAATTTACTAATATCGAATAGCACTTTTTTTCGAATATCTTGCAAAGTATGCATTCTATAGCGATATAATAAGAGTATGGAAGTACTTAGACTAGGAGTTTGACAAATTTTTCTAAAAAAAATTCGGGTAAAGTCAAGAATATATGGCGTTCGGAAATGGCGGATTTAACGAATTCAACGTAAAGAAGGCCTTAAAAGAAGACTATTTTCTATATAGCACTTCTTGCGGAAAAGCCACAATTTCAAGAAAACTTAACATACCTTGTAGGTTAGAACTATCGCATATAGTATCACACTTAATTTGTTTTGGTCATAAAAACACCAGTGTACAACATATTCATCAACACTAAACGCAGCAAATGACCATTATTTATATAAATATACAAATCTCGGCCATAATTTTGTCATTTTATAATAAAATACTTGACGTTTTATTTACAAAAGAAACTCAAACGTCAGATTGGTATTCACATCTCGACCATTGCCAACTGAAATGAAAATAACAAAATTTTCCTAGTTGAATTAAAACGATGCTGCGTTAAGTATACGGTCGGACTAGTTCATTTCGTTAAGTATGAGGGCAGACCAGTCAAATTCCCGATCAGCTGTTTGGGAAAACCGGTCATGTTATAAATCGCGCCCGCTGGCTGCCTGAGTTGGGCGAAATCGTTAAGTGTGTTGTTTACCTGCAATACCAACTTCGATTTGTTTACAATTTAAAAACATAACCTCTTGTCTCTTCTAAAACATTTTAGTTTGTTTCATCACACAATCGTTAACATTAATTATGGAAGCATCGACTTCAAATACTAAAAAAGTTACATTAAAGCATCAGAATGGAATGCGTTTTATTTGTTTTTTAACAGATTATGAATTGGATTAAGCTATATACCACTGGTATGGAATAAATACACTTATGTAGAATAGTTTCTGTATAGATTAATTATATTTAGATGGGGATTTTAAGAACAAATAAATTGAGAAATATTATAAATTACATACCAATGGAATAATATATGGTCAAAAATCAAATGCAAGTGAGATAAACAATTCTATTACTTCCTGTTCATTTCCTTATAGAGGCAGTGAAGCGAATAAAAAAAACAATAATGGTATGTAATGTCTTGTTTATATTTTGGTTGTATATGCAATAAAATTGAATATTTCAGATTCTGATCGATATTTATGGCCACGATCAGCTGTGCTACTCTTACTAGAGGAACTATTTAAACTAAAGGATGTATTGCTATTGCCTCACAAAAAAAGAAAAGTGTTCAGTGTTATATGTCTAATTTTATTAAGTCATGGATATAATGTCAGATGGGAAACATGCGAAAGAAAATGGCGTGGCCTCCAGGCAATGTATAAAAAAATTAAACAAGACAGAAATTGGAGTGGTAATGCAGCAGTGACATGCGAATTTTTCGATAAAGTTGATAATATTTTAGCAAGAGATCCTGCATATAATCCAGCCACTACAGCTCCCTTTGGCATTTCGGAAGAGGTAATATCTAATGATGAACAAGAACTGAATCAAAAAAAAAAAAAGAGAAGAATGGGAGTGGTTTGAAACTCACTTTAAAGACATAAACAAAAATTTATCTGAGGTAAAAGAAACAATGGCTGAATTTGTTAATATGCAAAGGGAAAGAAACAGTATTTTTAATAGAGTTGCAGCTAGCCTCGAAAAATTAGCAAACAAATAGTAGCCTGGTCAGAGCATGTGGAAGCCCATACTAGTGAATGTTATGTTGAAAATTCAGAAATTCTATATTTATTTTGTTTTATTCTTAACTATATAAATATGTTAAGGGGTTTTATTTAAAAATTTAGAAATTCTATATTTATTTTGTTTTATTCTTAAATACTTATTTAATAAATAAATCTGTTAAGTGCTTTTATTGTTTTATTTGATATAGATATAAAAAATTATATACATCACACATTATTTTCAAATCACTTCAAATATAAATAGGAAATAATATGTTCTCAACAGTTATAACGATACCAACATAACTGACAGAATATGTGAAATGTCACAAATAAACACCAATCAGCTGATTGGTCAGAATGAATTGGGCAGTAACCGTTAAAATTCATGTTGACCAATGTGGTCAAACGAGATTGGGCGAACCGTATACTTAACGCACCCTGTGAGTCAAATATGTCCAAAATAAGTAAGAATGCCATAGTAAATTATTTGCTCATGATTTCAATAGATTTTATAATATTTTTGTCTATGTAAAAATTAATTACTTAATCGGTTAATAATTGTATAAAGCATAATTTAAATATATTCCTACACATAATCTTAAAGAAAAAATAATTCTTAAAAACGTTTGTATATGAGGTAGTTGATTTTATTGCAATAATTTAAGTCTAACTCAAAATATTTGTTAAAACAATGGATTCTTTTGTGTGTGTGCATGTGTGTGACTGCGTGTGTGCGTACGTATGAGTGCGTGCCTATGTGGGTCGGGCTGGGCTCTTTTGTGTGTCTGCACGTGTGCGTGTGTACATGTGTGCGTGCAAGTGTGGGTGGTTGGCTTGCGTGTGTGTGTGGGCGGCTGTGTGTGTGCGGGCGGCTGTGAGCGCGCGTTTGCGTGTGTCTGTGCGCGGCTGTGTGTGCGCGCGCGCACACATAAGTAACAATTACATACAATGAGTTGGTTGTGTGTTTCGACGAGTATTGAGTTTGGACTGAATTATATTGACCCAGACACAGGGGCTCATACTATACTAATGCGATACCACTAAAAACTACCCATCAATCCTGTTTATAATGGCTGTGTTCTCTATTGTAAATTTTAAATTAAAATGTCCTATCAGAGAAATTACTTGGATAGTTTTCGATGGTAACCAATAGTATATGGGTGTTTTTGTAGTATACCCAATTTTAAGAATTAAAGACAAGTAATTTCTCTGGTAGCACAATTCTACTTAAAATTTACAAGAGAGTTTAGCTCATAAAATAAGAGTTTAAGTATAATTTTTACTGGTAGTAATTAGCGTAGCATCTTTTTTTTTATCAAATTACTGACACCTACGTTAATGTTAGATACTTCAGTTCTGCACAAATAATTGTTGGTACACAATACATAAAATAAGAAAATGTAATTTTTGCTATACAATTTTACTATACAATATGATTGATGTATAACTTGTACTTAATGAATAATAAGTATGAATTAATATAGGAAAATTGAAAGGTATTGCACTTTTAAATTGTTTTAACAAATATTTTGAGTTAGACTTAAATTATTGCAATAAAATCAACTACCTCATATACAACCGTTTTTAAGAATTATTTTATCTTTAAGATTATGTGTAGGAATGTATTTAAATTATGCTTTATACAATTATTAACCGATTAAGTAATTAATTTTTACGACTATACTATTATAAAATCTATTGAAATCTTGAGCAAATAATTTACTATGGCATGCTTACTTATTTTGGACATATTTGACTCAATGTTTTAATTCAACTCATCTTTAGTTTATTTCATAATATAAATTTTAAATGCGTCTAATATCTTAACCGTGATCACGTGATCAAGTAGATATTTTAAGTGATAGGAAAATTTTGTTATTTTCATTTCAGTTGGCAATGGTCGAGATGTGAATTTGTGAATACCAATCTGACGTTTGAGTTTCTTTTGTAAATAAAACGTCAAGCAACGTCAAGTTTTTTATAATCAAATCACAAAATTATGGCCGAAATTTGTATATTTATATAAATAATGGTCATTTACTGCGTTTAGTGTTGATGAATATGTTGTACACTGGTGTTTTTATGACCAAAATAAATTAATTGTGATACTATATGCGATAGTTCTAACCTACAAGGTATGTTAAGTTTTCTTGAAATTGTGGCTTTTCGGTGCTTTTCCGCAAGAAGTGCTATATAGAAAATAGTCTTCTTTTAAGGCCTTCTTTACGTTGGATTCGTTAAATTTGCCAATTTCGCACGCCAATAATGAAAAACCCATAATATTTTGTATCTATTTTAAAATAAATAGAATGTATATTGCAGAAAAAAATTAATGACAGATACATACTCGTAAATATTCTATAAAACCGAGATCTTAATAAAGCATTCATTCTCGCCCTTGAAACATAAAATAAATTCGGAAAGCCCCAAACATTTGTAGAACAACAAAAAGATTTCTTTGTAATGTTGACACATCAAATGTTATCGTGCGATAAATCATAAATGAAGAATATTTGAAATATATTTACTTCTATATGCCACATGTATTTTCTTTTACGAAGCAGTTAAGTATATTTACTCAAACTTAGGTATTATAAAAATTGAATATCCTCTTTATTTCGTGTTAGAATTTACTAAAGTTGACCAGTGATACCTTCCATATAGCTGGTCTTACGACCCGACAAAACTTTTTGCCCCGAGTATACAAACTCATTGCCCTACAAGGTTCTCAGATGTGTTTTTCTGAACACATGGAGAATTTATATCACCACATACGTATGTATTGAATATATTCCGGCATTGAAAATCGTAAAGAAAGTTTCACTTTCTTTCGAGTGCAAATCTCTAAATATTATAATTGTACTGTTACTGTAAAGAAACCTCTAAGTAAACGTTCAAATTCACCTTTACAATATTTAATAGGAAATCAAAGAAATATAGCTATGTTAACGGAATAAATATTGAGAAAGTACAATGGCAAACACAAACTAAACAACCCAGACCGGCATCCATGTTACGCATCAGTGAACTTGTGCGAAGATGGCGCTAGCAGCATATTGGCGCGGAATTTGAAATGAGCTTGTTTTTAGATTATGTGTATTTAATACGTTATTAACGTAATAGAAAAATACACACAACTACTGGACAAATCACACATATCCTCAACTTGTACGTTTAAAAAATACGAATACTTAGATTTTATTATTGACAGAAATCTCTGTTTATTACTTACAGAATATAATACATGAAATCACTCTAACGCTATACAGGGTTGCGATTATGTATGGAACCGGCTTCGTTATGCTACAACGGTTTGAGCTAGAATCCTGAAATTTGAAATAGACGTAGGACTCGATTAAAACTACTTATTATTATTTTTTATTTTTGTTTTGTTCCATAAGTTTTTCAAATACAAAGCCTACTTGTTTTTTTTAATGGGAACATGGGTTAAATGGAACATCGTTAAAATGGTTATTTTTCCCCGAATTAAATGGTATAATAGGTTTGGTGATTCGTTTGACAAAACTTTAGAAAATAGTTATTTATGTAACAAGTGAGTAAAGTGATACTTTATCGAACGAGTCTGATTTATGAGCCAAGCGAGCGCGGCGAGTAACAGACGAGTTCGGTAAAGGTACTTTACTGACGTGGTGCATACAAAATTTTATCGCCAACCGTGAAAATTGTTAATTTAAGAAATAAAGATATAATAACTTATGACAGTTTATGACAGTGACAAACGATTTATTTTTAAAGTCATCAGTCATGGCTACGCTGACAGATATTAGCGGCAGGTAAAGTACTTTATTGTACAGTACGATAAAGTGTTTCTTTACCTCCGTAAAACACTATGGTAACGCATCACTTTACTGACGGTTGGCGATAAAAATTAAAACATTATTAAAATAAAATCAAACACGCAAATCATGCAGCCTTTGCAAATCCGTCAAACATAAAATTCTTGACAGTTAATTGTCATCAGTTAACGTTGTATTAGCAACTAACTAATAATTATGAATCACTTAACTGAAAGAGAAGGAATAGAAATTCTCATGATAATTGGGTATGGAGATAGAAAACGAAGTCACCAAGAAACATGTGCAGTGTTTAGCGACACCCATCCAGATAGGAATCCAATAAGTAAGTCAACAGTGACAAAAACATTAAGAAGATTTAATCAAACCGGTAGTGTGAAAAACAACCTAAATTAGGACGGCCAACAAAATGCACCAACGAAGAAAATTCTTTTAATATTTTATTAGGTGTCGCGGAGAACCCTAAAACGTCTGTACTACAAGTGGCTTTAAATCATGATATGTCTCGAAGATCTGTTCAAAATATTTTAAAACGAGCAAAGTACCATCCATACAAAATTCATCTAGTACACGAATTCAACGAGGATGATTTTGACAGAAGATTAGAATTCTGTGAAAGGATGATGACGATGATTGGCGGCGATGAAAATTTTGTTAAAAGGATTGTTTTCTCAGACGAAGCAACGTTCCAGTTAAATGGTATTGTAAATCGGCACAATTGTAGATATTGGTCTGATAATAATCCTCATTGGATGGCGACGGTACATACCCAATATCCACAAAAAGTCAATGTATGGGCCGGAATTATCGGCCATAATATCATAGGTCCGTTTTTCATAGACGGAAATCTAACTGCTGAAAAGTATTTACAATTATTGCGAGAAAATATTGTTCCTCAAATTATACATCTTTTCCCAAACCACAACAATCAAATTTGGTTTCAACAGGACGTCGCTCCACCACACTATGGACGTGAAGTACGTTATTACTTAAGTAATACATTTCCTCAAAGGTGGTAGGGAGGCGAGGAACTATTGAATGGCCGGCTCGATCTCCTGATCTGAATCCCCTAGACTTTTTCTTATGGGGATATTTAAAGTGCCGTGTGTACAACAACAAACCAGAATCTTTGGACGAATTAAAATTACGTATTCAGACAGAAATAAGAAATATTCCTGAAAATTGGTTAAATAATACAATAGACGGATTTATCCACAGACTTCATTATTGTCAGGAAGTAAATGGATAATACTTTGAACACTTTATAATCTAAATTCTGAAGTGAAATTTTGTTTATAAATTATAAACTTCTTGTTTAAATATTAATCGAACCGTTTTATTAAATTTTTGTTGCTTTGTCTAGTTTTGTTTATTTAGTTTAATTCCAAGCATTTGTTGGGGTTTCAATGGGAAATGATAGATCCGAGGCAATAATGACAATGGGACATTTTCTACTGCCATTGTTAAGTTCTTCCAATTTTTGACGAATGGGCAAAGGCTGCTTGATTCGCGTGTTATATTTTAATTTAATTAAGTTTAAATTTTTGTCTAAAATTCTATCAAAAGAATCACCAAACCTATAATACTGTAACGTTTTCGGGTTCCAATAAACAACTCGTGTAATTATTTATTTAAAACAGTCCGTATATTTATATACTTAAAATTATAAAACAATATAAAAACATAAAACTAACGTAACACACTTAAACTACTACAATTTAATTATCACAGGTATTTATTTATTTCCATTACTAATATGTCCGTCCTGTATATTTATATAACAGTTCTATTTATATAACACGGCACTTAAAGAATTTTTTATTTGTTTGGCTACTTATTTATTTCCACTGTTCCCACGAGACCACTTCTTTATCCCGAATTACTCATCCCGCAATTAATTCCGAAATGAATCCCTATATATATATATATCTGCATAAAAAGTTCTCGAAAAGTACCAGTAAATTCCGTAATATACCAGGGGAAATCTAGACTTTTCTTTGCTTATGCCGTACATTTAAATTAGATGAATCACTGCATTTACGATATTTACCAGCCGAGAGAGAGATGATTTATGGCTCGCCCGGTCTGCCTTTTTTTGCGTGTGACAATTTCGTTTTTATCGCGCCGAGAGATCTGATTCTCATATTAAATGTAACTCAATTCGTCTGCTGGTTTCGTTACATTGCCCCCTTCTTAAAAACTGCGTTTCGTCCCGAAACACTATTCCATGTTCTTCTCGCTGGCGGATGACGAAATCCACACCGGGACCCACGGGTGCACCCAGCCGTCTTGTAGAAATGGCAATCCACCGCCCCAGGCTGCACAACGGGCTGATTGGGCCGACAGCCGCACACGACCATTTTCATACCAGCACGCCGAAACATCACCTCCAGCATGTTTCCTGCGATTTTCCACTCCAAACGGTCTAATCCGCAGCCCAGTTTCGGAATTGCCAGTCTTCCCACATTTCCCATAAGCTGGCTCTCGAGGTTTTCCGGCAATTTGTCACACATCCGCCACTTCACCGTTGTCACGTCCATGGTATGGGGCAATTGGTTGAAACACACCGTCTCTGGCTCACTATGGGGTGTTAGTCTCATGCGATAAACGACGTCATCTATTTGCTCTAGTATTTCGTATGGTCCCTCCCAGTATTGTTGGAGCTTTGGGGACAGGCATCGGCGACGTTGAGTATTTTACAACCAAACAAGGTTCTCTTCTCGGTAACCATCTCTCTCGGCTTGCACGTGGTAACGATTCTTCGTCCTGTCGCTGACATCCTGAGTGTGATGGCGTACTCGCTAGTGGGCATCCTCCAACCTTCGTCTGGATCCACTGACGCAGTCTTTTCTATTTGGGTTCTCCACAACACACTTGAGTAGATCATCCTCTACCTTCAGAGAGTCCCATTGAGCCCAGTAGGATTCCAGTCCCTGTGAACGAGGAGCCAAGCCGGTCCGCGACCAATTCCCTTCCAAACCATCAATGAACCAAGGTCTTCATAAGCTTCTTGACCAATCCGCAAGTTGTCAGGATGCCACGGATCGTCTACCACGGCAGTTCTGAATGTTTTGGCCGATTTTTCTTCTAGTCTGTTACTATGCCTGCAGTCTTCTAGACCTGGTCTTCTTGCAACAGCATCAGCGATTTGGTGTTGCACAGATGCACTTCGCGCTATTTATTTTGAGGCTCCACGATACTGGGTCGACGATTGCCTCTTCTCATCGACCCGTTTCATTCTTCGCTGCTCCGCTATGGTTTTCTTGGGCTTCTTCGCGCATTTACTATGCGCATGGCCCATTTCCATCTCCATTTCCAATTCCAATATCGGAGCGTTCTTCTCTTAGGTTGCACCTTATTCACTAACCGTCGGACTACCTGTCCCACGTGTGCATGCCCATACTTCATCTTAAGACGCTTGATTGATTTAAGGTAGTCTTCACACTCTTCTGGAAGTAAGGTCTGCAGAACATCACTGACCTGTCCTCTTAATGACACAATCAGGGCAGTAGCTTTCTTCGGGGACATCCACCCATTTGCTCCTGCAGCGGCTTCGAATTGATTCCGGTACGACATCCATGACGTCTTTCCATCGAAGGTGGGAGGTTCTACCTTTACCTTCGCTGTTCGGGCAATCTCCAGGCTTCCGCTTGAGATATCATGGGGACCGCAGTCGTTCATCGCTGGCAACTGAAGCTGAACCCCAAACTCGTCCCCCATTCCGAACACGCGGTCCTCAACTTTCTGTTCCACGGCCTCGATGGCCTCAGAAAACTCCTGCCTCCCACTCGATGAATTCCTTTGAATGTCTTCCCTGAAAGCAGTCTCGAGCTGTTTCGAACCACTTGCAATTTCATCTCCCAAATCTTTTGAATTATTTGCAATTTCATCTTTCAAAGCTTTTGAATCATTTGCAACCTCATTTCCCAAAGCCTTTGAATTATTTGCAATTTCATCCTTCAAAGCTTCTGAATCATTTGCAATTTTATTATTTAAAGCTTCCAAATTACTTCCAATTTCTTCCAGAGTTTTCATATTTCTCTCGAATTGTTCTGCAACTGCATCTTTTAGAGTCTCGAATTGTTTTAAATTATTTTCAATTTTATCTTTTAGAGTCTCAAATTGTTTATCAATTTCTTCCGCTATTAAGCTTAGATCAGGCTGTACTTGAAACAAATATTTCTCGGGATCCTCACCTTCATTTATTAAAAGGTCACGAAGCCGGTCCTGGAGAATTGTTTTTTTTTTCCAGACGCATCTGCGTCCCTTTCTTCCAATTCTTCCCTCAACTCGGAGACCTTTAATTCTTCCAAACGTTTAGTAGCCATTTATTTATTTATTTATTTATTTATTTATTTGCACTTCTGTTTATCCCACACTGACACCAGTTGTAACGTTTTCGGGTTCCAATAAACAACTCGTGTAATTATTTATTTAAAACAGCCCGTATATTTATATACTTAAAATTATAAAACAATATAAAAACATAAAACTAACGTAACACACTTAAACTACTACAATTTAATTATCACAGGTATTTATTTATTTCCATTACTAATATGTCCGTCCTGTATATTTATATAACAGTTCTATTTATATAACACGGCACTTAAAGAATTTTTTATTTGTTTGGCTACTTATTTATTTCCACTGTTCCCACGAGACCACTTCTTTATCCCGAATTACTCATCCCGCAATTAATTCCGAAATGAATCCCTATATATATATCTGCATAAAAAGTTCTCGAAAAGTACCAGTAAATTCCGTAATATACCAGGGGAAATCTAGACTTTTCTTTGCTTATGCCGTACATTTAAATTAGATGAATCACTGCATTTACGATATTTACCAGCCGAGAGAGAGATGATTTATGGCTCGCCCGGTCTGCCTTTTTTTTTGCGTGTGACAATTTCGTTTTTATCGCGCCGAGAGATCTGATTCTTTTATTTAATGTAACTCAATTCGTCTGCTGGTTTCGTTACAATACCATTTAATTCGTGGAAAAATAACCTTTTTAACTTTGTATTTCAAAAACTTATGGATTAAAACAAAAAGAAAAACAAGTAATAAGTAGTTCTAATTGAGTCTTATGTCTGTTTAAAATTTCAGTATTCTAGCTCAGACCGTCTTAGCATAACGAACCCGGTTCCATACATAATCGCAACCCTGTATATTCCTACTAGTTTATATTACACCACAGTTCACTAATTTTCACTCTTCAGTTATTTAATCATTAACTCGCGATCAATATCAACTTACTTCTACTTAATACGTTGTACAACAAGAAAGGATTACAATAATACGTCATATTTGAAATATTGTTTGGAATTACATACATATAACCGTTGATGGAACGAATAATATGTATTCCTTCAATCACAACATAACAAAAAAATTCAAATGAAGCTAGCGCCATCTTATCTCCCGTTCAGTTAATATGACAAAGATGGTAGAGGATTGATATTTTCATTTGCTAAACAAGGAGGCGTAATCTGGATAAAATTTGGGATTTAGTTGCCAGTCTGGTTTGTTTAGTCTGTGCGGCAAAACACTTCTAATGTCACTTATTCTAACTTCAAAACCCGTAACAGAGGGCGCAGTTTAATCCTAGCAAAAATCTCCACATTGGAGATTTACGCTAAGATTACTGTGCCCCCCCTTTAGGGCAAGTGTTTCCAAAATAATCCGAACAATTTTTTTCCCATTTTGTATCACGCAATAACATTTCTTGGGATTGTAACAATATTATTTAGAAGTAATCAACTTGTACAAAAAAAAGGTTTACTTTTGAACTAGCTGATTTCAATGTCTAATCGGCCTTGAATTTTAGGGTAAAATGGCCGACATGTATACGACACTGGGCGCGTGTAGAAGCTACCTGTACAATATTGCGAGAGCGTGCGATAACCAGCAAGCCAACAGCAAAGATTGTGCCGGAGTAATACTGTATTGTGCAGAGAAAGCCACGCAAGTGGCGTTGGACGCTATACAAATATTGGGTAAATATGTCCACTGTTCTGTGTGATTAACTGGGTTCCTGTATGATGATTTGCAGGTGGAAATGGCTACGTAAATGACTATTCCGTTGGGAGACTGATGAGAGACGCAAAACTGTACGAAATCGGAGCGGGAACGTCTGAAGTCCGTAGGATGCTCATCGGCAGAGCACTCAACTCCGAATACAGACAGTGAAAGTGAAAATGAATATAAATGATTTTATTTTATTCCTATCCAAAAATAAAGATTATAATCTTCTAATTTATGTGCTTTTATGATTTCAATTTGAAATGTCCAGAGTTAGTTAAATGTTATCCCATAACTTACTGGGAAAATCTAAAAAACCCATTACATTGCCTTTCTTATTATAGACTGTGCTCCTGCTCTTTAATATCCTTTGGTCAATATTTTCAATTTGGCGTTAAAAAGTTCTACCTTTCCCGAGATTTGGAAGTTTGCTCGCATTGTGCCAATATTTAAATCTGACGATTGCTCGCCACCGATTACCGTCCAGTGGCAATCTTGTCGAACTTCTCCAAAGTCTTTGAACAGTGTCTCCCTCTACTCTGCTATTTCTCCGAGTATTAACACATATCTCTCAACTAATCAGCACATATTTACTGCAGGACGCTCTACTATCACTAACCTGTGTCAATTTAATCAAACCTTATCGCAAGCTCTAAACTCACGCAAGCAAGTATGTATAGACGTTTTGTACATACACCGACTTTTCTAAAGCGTTTGATCGCATTGATCACTCATCATTCCGTCTAAACTCAGTTCGTTTGGATTCAGCGCGCCGCTATTTTCGTTTTTCATGTAGGTACCTCTCCAACAGGCGTCCACGTATTCCACAACGGTTACGCTTCGAACGAATATGTCGCTACCTCGGGGGTCCCTCAGGGGTCTAATCTTGGTCCATTGATTTTCATCGGGTTTATTAACGACATCACAGAACTTGCTCTATGCTGCTGATCTTAAATTATTTCGCGAGATAACTACTGTAGAGGATTACACTTTACTTCAGCACGACCTTGGAAATATTGCTCGTTGATGTATTTTAAACGACTTACCACTGAACATCAACAAATGTAAGACAATTACATTTACTCGTAGTTCTTCTTGTAATATTTTTAATTATAACCTGAAGGGCGTGTGTGTGGAACGTGCGAATCTGATTAAGGACCTGGCTGTGTGTTATATTTGCCACTAAACTTACATTTTCGCAACATATTGAATACACCACTAACACTGCTAGAAAAATGCTAGGTTTCATAATCCGCAATTGTGGTACTTTTTCTAATGTCATGTGTTATTGCAGTCTCCCATTTACATGATGTGCTCTCATTTCAATACGATTTCCTTGCATTGTGATGTGTTTCACTCGTCTATTAATGATAAGAAATTCGAGAAATATTTATCTCCAAATATTCAAAATGAAATTATCACATTAGTGGCTACAAATGTTGTTGAGGGAAATATTGTTAACAATATTAAAGCATCGTCGTTTTTCTCTATAATAACGGATACAACACAATACATTTCCAAGATTGACCAGTTATCACAAGTTATTAGATATGTCACAATAGAAATAAATGAACATCTGAAACCCAGATGCATAGCTATCCATAAATCTTTTATAAAATTTCGACAAGTTAGAGACCAAACCTCAAAAGGTCTGGAAACTCATATTTTAAACAATTTTCCGAATAAAAGGCATCGAAAAGTTAAACGTTTTTTTTTTTTTTTTGATGAGTTACATATCTGATGAACGTTTGGACAATTCAGAACGTTTATTTGTTGAAGTTGGTGTATTCTAAAGCAGTATTTATATATACAATATATGTGAGTCAATTACGGAGCAGATTTCAAAGTTTAAATAGGAAACTTGTGGCAAATTTAGTTTTCTGGCCCCAAAAAATATGGTTGAATTTGCCGAAGAAAAATTGTATAGTTCTGCAGCAACATTACAAAGATATTACACAGCCGCGACCTATCCGCAGAATTTCCCGAGCAAGTACTAACCTTGCAAAAAGTTTTTGGCGATGAAATTAAAAATTTAAATTCCATAAAAGATCATGGACATTTTTTGTTGATAGGCAATAGTTACACAGCGAACAATTTGTCGAGACGTGTGTAGTGCAATTCTTTTATTTCTCACATTGCCAGTTACTGTTGCAACCGCTGAACGTTCATTTTCATAATTAATTGACGAATTTGCAACTAAGAAACCTCGTCGCACAAATCGTTTTCTTTAGTTTCAATATATTTATATGTTTTTTTTTGTTCTGTATATTTTATATTATGTATCTAAATTATCGATTGAAAGATTATTTTATTTATTATAGGTATTGCCTATATTATGACCCTTCTTTCCTCATACGCCAAAAAAAAGCCAGGGGCCCTTCTGTACTTTTCGCGGGGGGGGGGGGGCAGCTCAGAAAGCTACGCCACTGATAAGACAATAAAAATATTCAGTTTTCTATTAGGCACTCTATCGAAAATAGTTTTAAAAACCTGACACCGACAGACGTGTGTAAGCATAATAATACTGTTCCACAAAGAAGAGCAATCCTACCTTTTTGTAGACTCCGCATACTCATCTCTACCGTATTCTGAAATAAAAAGAAACATGATTTTACTAAGAATTAAGTATAGGTTATATGAAAGGTCTAGGTAATATTTTTTTTGTGTCATTTATGCCCGCTTACACAAACTTAAAGCGGAATTTTAATTAAGGATTGTATTTAACAAGTGTATGAAAATTACGTAGATATATAGGCATTGTTATATTGAAGATGTATATTATAAATAAATTATGTTTATTTTATTATCCAGTATAGCTGGAATATCCATGGTCTGTGGTCAAAATATGTCGAGCCACGCTTGACTTAGCTGCTAAAATGAACTATAAATGAACGATGTGTTCTTTACACGAGTTCTTTATGACGAGTTACAATCGAGCATCGGGTCTGCCCAATAGGTACATTTTTTATCATATTTGTTAAAAATGTTGTAAATGTTATGTATGTTACACACTACATTGCCGACACACCTCATACATTGCACATAACTAGGGGGCGGACTTGGCCGGGTTAAACTACGACGAAGTTACAACGGAGCAAAGAAATAATGTAAACAACACGCACTTACTGAATAGCACTAATTCATATGGTGAACTGCAATATCTGTTTACGTCCCTGAAGTGCCCGAGAATGAGAGCAAAAGATGGCCATAAAATATGAAATTTATGTGTAAAATCCTTTATACATCGGCGTAGATAACAGCGTGAGGGTTTTTTAAAATTTATTATATTTACCTTATATTCCCCAAGAGAAATAAGTAAATATGTATATACTTACTGTTATTTAGTTTCAATAACGTACGCGTACATTTTTAGTTATTATTTATTTAGATCTAGAACGTTGTTTATGTAACTTTTTCTGATATGAAAATGAATTGTCAGTGATTCCGAAATTTATTACAAAATCTGCTGTAAAATATCGTTACAGAATGCCAAAATATCGCACGTTCGTCACTTAGCTTTGCTAAAACATACACAGAAATACATAGTTTTTATGCAGAGAATTTCGATAGTTTACAAAATTTCGTTACATGTTTAAATGACGATGTGCGAAGAATTTCTAAGTGCAATGAACTAACACAAATCCCAAATTTAAAAAATTAGTTGTTATTCCTTCAGGAACACTTTGGAAATTTGCCTAAACGAATCACATATTTTGAAAATCGAATCTCAAATTAAAAAATGGATTTACCACATTAGATGTGGCTATTAATAATTCCAAGTGACTTCGGATGTGGTCTTCGGCAAAAGTTAAACGCAGTTTTTAATAGAAATCCAGATTTAATAACATTGCGGCAATTGTGTATGCTAAATACGCTGAAATAAAAGAATATTTCCAGTACGCACCTATAACCAGTTGCGATGTAGAAAGGACGTCTTCTATCTACAAGGATGTACTTAATTCAAAGGGAACAAGTCTTACAGAAGAGAAAATGACCAAATAATAAGGTATTTTGTATTTTATAGATCACCAGCCACTTGTTATCCAATTATATAAATAAAATTAAAACCTTTTTAAAAATACAACATTTCCCGCTCGTCTCCGCCCCCTACACATAACAATACATAGACCTGAGACAAATACACTACACACATTATTACGACTGTTAATACTTTGTTAGACTACTATATATGTTATGTAAAATAACGATATAAATACAAGAACCCACGTTTCAATAACCAGACCTAAAAGTGGCGACGAGTTTTCGTAAGTACACAGGTGTTACTTACATACACTGAATATTATACACTTTTTAGGTGAGGCCTATTAAATTGATTTTTTATTTTTCAAATCTTTAAACGCGAATACCTCGGAAACGACTCACAAATGCGACACTTTCGAAGCCATATCTAAATATGCATCACGTCCAGCAGTTCAGGGAAAGATATGTAAGTTCCAAAAGTCTTCAATACCCCGCGTATCTCAGCATCAGATAAAATGCCCCATATGTAAAGCAAGTCACGGCATATACCAATGCTCAGAATTTGTAAAAATGTCAATAGAGGACAGAATAAAACAAGCAAAATCCGCCAGACTTTGTTTAAATTGTCTTAGAGCAGGGCACAGTGGCGTAAGTACAAGTTTTGCCCCCCCCCCAATTATTACGTTGGTGTATCCTACAAATAGGTGTATCTGGGCTCGCCCCCCCCCCGCACCACGGGGGCATGCGGGGGTATGGTTACGCCACTGGCAGGGCATCAAGTGAATAAATGCACCTCTAGTAATTGCAAAAAAATGTAGTTCTAAGCACAACACGTTACTTCACTTATTGGAAAGAGTTAAACCTAGTGAATCAAGCATCACGTCTAAAAATAGTGATGCATGTGAGGAGTAATCACAGGTACTCTCACACATCATATGTATAGGTACAACCATCCGCATGTTGTTTTTTTTTTATCAACAGCACTTATTAAAATAAGCGACAATAAGGGTATATTTCACCAATGTAGAGCATTACTAGATTCAGCGTCTCAATCGATTTTCGTTACGCACGCATTAGCGCTAGAAAGTTAAGTGTGAAACAAGCATCTGTAAACATACCTGTCAGTGGTATTGGACAAGTACGAACAACAATCAACGAGGTTGTCCATGCTACCACAAAATTTAAAACTAGCTGATCCTGAATTTAATCGTCCTAGACGTATAGATCTTCTAATTGGGGCAGAATTATTTTGGTGCCTTCTGTGCGTAGGGCAATTAAAAATTGATGATTCACAAATAATCATCCAAAAAAACTTAGTTAGGAGGGATGGTATTAGGAGCGCTGGAAAACAATCTTTTGAATACAAGTACCTAATACAATTTGTAACTTAGCAATGGAGCAAACATTTAAAATTCTGGCAACTTGAAGAATGTGTGAATAAAAACAATTATAACATAGAAGAAGTGCGAAGAGCACTTTCTTAATAACTACAGAAGAAACGACCAGGGCAGATTTATGGTAAAACTACCAATAAGGGATACAGATCTAATACAGTACATTTTCTTCTTCATAATTATTTATTATATTGACAAGTGTAATAGTGTTGCAACTGATAAATAAAATGCACCTAAACCGTTTAATAATCAGTGTATAAAATTATATACCTATCTTTATCTATAATTTGTATGTCATACAAAAGAATAAACTACAAACACGGTTGATGTATAGATTTGCTTAAGTCTTCTTACCTTGTGATAGAATGTAGAAACGTTCTTCTCTGGTGGCATTATCCAAAGCACATTTTATTAACGCGCGAGATACACTCTTTTACATTTAACACTAGCTACTTAGCGTCCAAAACGCATTTTAATAACGCGCACTACTTAGCGTCCAAAACGCATTTTAATAACGCGCACTACTTAGCGTCCAAAACGCATTTTAATAACGCGCACTACATAGCTGTAAAAAAAACACACAAAGAGATACACAGGTAAACGTTTGCCACTTTTGGCTTAAAGATAGTAACTTGAACTACAATGATTTACTAAAAAAATTTTACGTCTGTGTGTCCTAAAATGAATTCTAAATGAATGAATAATATAGATAATAATAATTTAACTGATGTAAAAAAGGCCATCTAAAATGTTGTTTTTATTAATGACCTTGTTGGATATCTAAAAATAATCTGGAAATTCATTACTAAAATTATACTTCTTATTATTATTATAATTAATTATTTGAATATATTCTATTATCAAAGCGCATTAAAGAACTACTTATTATCGAAATGTATAAGAAATTGAAGCAAAAAGGAACTTTCTTTATGGATTTTCCACTGTTTAAAAATATAAAATATTCAATTTTCGATATGGTGCTGTATCGAAAATAGTTTTAAAACCCTGACAGACGTGTCTAAGCAACAATACTGAAAAAACCCTGACCTTTTGTAGACTCTGCATACTCTTCTTTCCCGAATTCTGAAACAAAAAGAAACAAGATTTTAATAGAAAGTAGATGTAAAGTTGCGGGTAATATAAAAGTTCTAATAATTTTTCTGAGACATCCAGTTCCGCTTGCACAGACCCTGCTGTAGGTCTGTACTAATCAAGCTTTGTATTTATTAACAAATATATGACAATTACTTACATATATAGGAATTGTTACATGGAAGCAGTATATTTAAATTAAGAGTATAATCTGCATTTTATTATCTATCTAGATTAATTTTGCGCTTTTAGTTGGAAAATTTGTTTTGATGTTACTAATTGTACCTACATACATACTATATACCACCATAATAATCAGAAATTTAGATGAAATGCGCTAACAAATATGTTGCAAACTTTGTGCAAGACTATTTGGATAACCGGCGTATTTTAATCGGAGTTGGTAGATCGACTCTTAGCAAGCCGATTGGAAATGAAGGAAAACCTTTACTGACTTACCTATTATATAATATGGTACCTAGGTAGAGAAATAAAAATTATTATGGGATATGGAGAAATGCTTAATATGAGAAAATTCAAGTAGGCGTTATTAATACATATAAAATTTCTCAAAATTATATAATATATAATTTTGAGAAATTTTATATGTATTAATAACGCCTACACTGAATTTTCTCATATTAAGCATTTCTCAATATCCCAAATGTAATAATTTTTATATCTCTACCTATATTACAGGAATTGTTATATCATAGATGTATCTTTAAATTAAGAGACGAATATGTATTTTATTATCCTCAGATGTATAATTTTGCGTTTTTATTTTGTTATTTTATCGAAAACGTGCACATTTTATATGGCTATCTATACATATTGGATTTGTTCCAATATAAATCAAACTGTATTGAGTATGTAGTATAATTAGTTATTATAGAGAAATCATAAATTCTGTCCCATTTATTGATCTAATTGTGATTTCGTTTTGGAATAAAGCTATAATTTGTTTGTTTCATATATACCATAATTATAAATATTAATCCACATAAGAAAGATCATGCTGTATAAGTCTGTATATTTTTAAATTATGAAGCAAGAGTAGCCTTATCGAGCACAGTGCGAATTTGTGTGAATTTACTTTGTCAGACCTTTGAATCATCCTATGTAATGTAACCAAATTTTAATACAATCGTAAATTAGTCAAAGATTTCCTTAAATTATGTTGTTATATTACTTTCCGTTGTTTGAAATGGTAAAGACATCCGTACTTATGCTGTGACCAAATGTTGTCAAAAAAATTGAAATGAATTCAATTCTCGAAAACGCTTTGAAATAGTAGGGAAGTAACTGGAACACTTTTCATTTAAAATAAAAATGTTGTGTCAGTACATATTGCATCAGGGCCGCCGCGTGGGGGTGGCAAAATTGTTCACCGCACAAGGGCGCCTGGGCCAGGGGGGCGCCAAAATTTATAGTACTTATAGTTTTTTAATTAAATGTTACTTAAATAAAAGTTGTTAATTATTCGCTTGCAATTCTTTAAATTTTCTAAGCAATAAAATGAGATTTTATTTTTATTTTAATTTCATATTTTAAATTTATAAAACACACACGGTGGCGCCTCCACCGTGCGTGTGCGCCCTTCAATTAACAGGGAATACCCTTATTACTACGTATATGATTTAATCATATAAGTAGTCGCTGCTCATAACGTGTCAGAATCGTTCTATTATAGAACATTACCGAATGGAGAAAAAGTATTTAGAAATTATTTAGTATGTATAATCAAATTCCCGAAACGCAGTTTTTTGCTTCCCATGCAAACTATTCTGTGAGAAGCCTTCACAGCTTATTAAGGATGGATGTAATGATTGGACACATTTAACCCACATTTTGAAATCACATGAAAGCACCTTAAACATTATTCAAAATGCAGTGAACTCAAAATGTCTTTGCGTAATTTATGTACCATTGATGCAGCTCGACAAAGACTTCATGATGCAGAAAAAGTTTACTGGCAATCGGTTATTGAACGGCTTATTTATTTGATTCAATATTTAGCCCGGCAATGCCTTGCATTTAGAGGTTCTTTGGAAGAGTTGTATCATAGTGATAATGGAAATTTTGTCAAGTTGGTTGATACCATAGCAAAATTTGATCCAATAATGGCTGAACATCTCCACAAAATTCAAACATCACAAAGGAAGAACATTGCTCATTACTTAGGGGATCAAATTCCGAATGAAATTATAAGCATTATTTCAGAAGGAATTAAAAATCATTTATTACATATGGTTAAATCGTCAAAGTATTACTCACTAATTCAGGACACTACACCTGATGTCAGTCATACCGAACAGTTGACTGTTGTAATTCGATTTGTTTATAAGAACGAGGAAACCAATAAAGCCCAAATTGAAGAACATTTTTTAGGATTCCAATCTGTCGACGACACTACTGGACAGGGTCTGTTTGAATTCATAAATGGACATTTAAAATCGTTAGAACTAAATTTATCAGATGTACGAGGCCAATCTTGCGATAAATGTGATTTACAAATCGTGACTTTACAAAATCTAATATCAGAACTAAATAATCGTAGAGCAGATGAAGCGTATGCAAACATGCAATTGCCAATATCGTTGCTGATGATTTGGGGGTGGGTATTGATTTTCCACAAAGTCGAAACAGGTTTAAAAAGAAATTTTCCAAGATGAACAAACCGACGAATCAATCAACAATCCAAGATAAAAATTTAAGGTTGAATTTTACAATATAATATTAGACACTGCCATTTCTTCAATTACTGAAAGATTCAGTCAGTTAAAAGAACATTACAATTACTTCAAGGTAGTACACTATATACCTCATTTAAAAAACTGGAGTGACAATGAAATTCTAAAACATTGTAAAGAATTAGAACAAAAATTAACGGATACTAAAAATGTTAATGAAAAGGACATTGATGGATTAAAATCTTTGCGATGTTTTACCAACGAGGATATGTCACCTATTGATGTTTCAAATTATATTTTCAAAACTTGAAGTTATACAAAAAAACTAGATGCGATCTACCATGGCGCAGGAGAGATTATCGGACTTGTCAATTAAAGGTGGGCAAAACGGTTCATTTCATTGACCCGGCTCACTCGGTTCAGCTCCTCACTGTGAGCCGGGTCCCGGAACCGGCTCATTTGAACCATGTGGATCCATAATAGCATACCGTTCAGCAGGAACGTGTAGGACATGTAATACTGTACTCGGCGCCGTCGTCGGCTCAAACGAACCGGGATGATAATTTAGGCTGCGCGTACACCAATTATACAAAATGTTTGACAAACAATTTATTTGAAGTTATAATGCACACAAATTTGACAAATTATCAGATTGTTGTACACAAATTAAGCAAAATATACCTATGTAATACTAAATTATACATTCGCATTTGGTATTTATAATCGTCGTCGGCTCAAACGAACCGGGATGATAATTTAGGCTGCGCGTACACCAATTATACAAAATGTTTGACAAACAATTTATTTGAAGTTATAATGCACACAAATTTGACAAATTATCAGATTGTTGTACACAAATTAAGCAAAATATACCTATGTAAAACTAAATTATACATTCGCATTTGGTATTTATAATTATTGAAGAGAGAATGCCATTCGAACAAAAAGTACCTAATTAGAACTAGAGCATTTCATAATTTTCATAGCATTATTAAATGGCAATTATGATTATGATGCAGGTGTAATAAAAATATTTGTAAGAATTTTGTAACTCACAGACAACTAATAAATTAAATATTTTATTTTATTATCCAAAGGAATATTTTTGAGAACTATATTAGGTACTACTAAGTACCTACTGTTATGCATCTTTGACCTACATAGAACAGGCAAAAGAATTGAATTTGATAAATACCCAAATGAACCGATAATCAATAGACATCAAGATCCACTAACATGGTGGCATCAAAGAAAAGATATCTATCCCAGAATTTACGAAATAGTAAAAAAACGTTTATGTGTCTTGGCTACATCTGTTCCGTGCGAGCGCATTTTTAGTAAATCTGGGAATATTATTACTGACAGGAGAAGTCGATTAACAACCGTGAAAACATCACAAATAATTTTTTTAAATTATAATTTGTAAATTATCAATGTAGAATTTAGATTTATACGTAAGCTGTTTAGTTATTTTTACATTTTGATATTCAGTTCAGTATATACATTTTATATATTTATACAATATGCTGTTATGTTGTACAAAAATAAATATTTTAGTGAGAAGTGCCACAGAGTGCGTACCCTACGGTAGGGTCCCTACCTGTTATATAATATCAATTTTTATTTTTCAATCCATCCTGCGACCGTATTCCTTTATGGTTTTGATACGTTTGATACAGCACTTTATAAGAGTGCAACAGAACCCCATAAAGGGGCAGGAGCGCCAAATTTCAATTTGAACAAGGGCGCCTAATACCCACGCGGCGTCCCTATGTGCATCCATGAAAAGATTTTTCAAACGTACAACATTTGAATTAATTCTGAAATTAGTTATCTAGGTATATATATATATATATATATACATATATCTAATTTATATATTCCTAATATGCCATGAACCGTAGAACAACGGTAGGTATAATAATTCACCCAAATACATAAAAGAGAAAAACATACCGTCGTCTACACAGTTTCCATTCTTGCGTTCTTCAAATTTACCCACTCAAGCACTCAATATTTCTTGTTAGGACAATTTAAACATTAACACACACGAGAATAATCGAAATAAAACTCAATAGTTCTTATTAGCACAATTTAAATATTAACATACTCGAAAAACAAATAAATTTTTATAAACGCATACTCTTAATCGTCCATTGAAACAATTGAATATTCGAATTAAGTGTCCTACACGATTACCAACATTGGACCTTAGTGTTGTGTTGGTATTCTTGTAATCATTTAAATATACATAACCTCGAAACAAGCGCTTACTTTTATTTGTTATTTTTGTGAATTATATTTATAATGTACGTTACGATTCATGACCGAACAAGTGCATACAGAATATGCCATTTACATTTTCATGTAAATGATAGCACTCATAATTTTTAAAACCAAATGCAATTCCTACACTTACACTTTCATCCAAGGAACAATTGGAATTGGAAATTGCTGAAGGTAAATACATTTTTCTTGCTTAGTATTGAAAAGTATCATTACATAACATTTCGGAGATGAAGATTATATGCCAATGGAACATCAGCGATTTCGATTGTGTAACAATGCTGTCGATTTCGATTGTGTAACAATGCTGTAGCATCTTTGAAAATAATACTGGAAGCATCTGTTGTAGATGAAGTTTCAAGTATTAGTTTTGCTGGTGGTAGTGGACAAAATCTCACTGATGAATTGTTAGCCGAAACACATGAAGTGCCTTCATTAAGTTCTGCAAAGGAGAGAGCTTGATCAGATGATCCCATTAGACCAAGATTAGATAGAAAATTGAGAGCACTAAAATGTAATAGATTAATTAAAATGATTATCAGATTAAGTATATAATAGCACACTTTTTTCAGAATGTTTTCTGGTTATGAGACTTGTTCTGACACGAGTTGCAGGAAAAAAAGGCAAAGTTGACAAATACTTTTCATAATTTTGCAAGTTTTTATATTGTATTTAAGAAATATTATGTAAAACAAAATCAATTTACTTTTATGGTATCTCCTGGTAAATATAAAAGAAAATATGAAGCTTGGAAAAGAAGTCGAGCAAAATCAAGAAAGAAGCTTTATGGCACAACACAAACTATGAACAATCTAAACTCTTACCTGTGTTGCAATTAATATTTTGTAGTTTCTTATTTTACTGTAGATTATTGCAGCTATTGTATATGGATATATGCAGGAAGTATTTAATTGCAGTATGGAGATAAAGTGTTTAATACCTCAAAAGAAATATCTTTAATAAATATAATATCTACAATAACAGCAACAAGCATCGTTTCATATTGTTATTAATAAAAACTTGTAAACATGAACAAGTACTTTTATTTCACAAAACATTATACAGAATAACAGAAAGCAGCATAAAGAGAATAAACAGTACATTTCTAATTGTCATTACAATAAGTTAAAAAAAAACACTAAAATTAACTCTTGCAATTTACACTACTGTTATTTGCACCAACTTTATGTCAAAACATGAATGTTGATCATTAAAATTACATGTTTTCAAGATCGGATATTGTCAACAATATTTCAGTACTATACACTTTTTCTTCTTCCATATTTACATGATAAAATCAGCATCAACCATGTTTAATCCTAACAACAAATTCTGGACTCTGTGTCTAATTTAAATGAATTATTATTGGCAGTGACATGATGTTTAACTTGAACCCATACAAGTTCGATGAGGTAAACGCAGAACAACCTTTTTTTCATACCATATCATTAACACCATATAAAGGTAAATGAAAGGTTGATTCTCTGCAAGCTCCAGTCATTCAGATTTTAGTACACTGCTGTCAGCAAAAATTCCTCGTGGTAAAAGTTATTCAACCTTTCCTTTGACATGTTCATTTTATTGGCCATAAGCCACCATTGGTATTAATAACTTAGAATCAAAATACTCATATATAATTTATATGATAACTCACAGAATATGCACATATATATTAACTAACATTTTTCTACAATTTGGTAACTCATTCCTGAAGAAAAATGAAAGCACAAGTCGTCCAAATAATTCTTTTATGCTTCATCCAAGTTATTGTTTTTCCTTAATATTCTTACTACTACCCACTTTGTCTGCTGTTTGATTGACAGTAATTGTTTTAGACATACTATATATTTATGCTTAAAGCTTAAAATACACATTATAAGCCATTTGCCTTTGTCCAAACCTTATACCCCTTATACGTTTTCCTTTACGATTTTTTGTAGGACCCAGTAAAGCGCTACCACCATACTATAAACCATTATCGATTACAAAAAGAAAGCTAATGAAAGTGACAAAATGCCTTCATAAAGGGAATATTTTACTTGCGCCTTCTAAAAAGGAGGACTATTTTTTAAGAATGTTAATAATAAACAATAAACTATGTAAAATACAATAAATAAATGTTTGTCAAAATAAGCAAAAGGCGATTACTTTGCGATTTAAATGCATAAACCAATCACCCGAACGTTTCTTTCCACATTCCTTTCTCATCTTTTGTTTGAAAATTCGTTCTTTCAAGAATGCCTATGATTGGTGCTCTTTGACAACCCTGGGTCAAAATGGCGCACATTATCATTTGCAATAATTCTATCTTCCGCGCATTTGTAAAAGCATTCTCCACTCCCTATATCTCTGATATAAACCCGCTAGGTTTTCCACAGCTGACATGAGAGTACGATCCACAAAACATATACATAAATAGAAGCTCAACTTAATGTATACACACTAGAACCGTGTTTGCGCCCTCTATCGGGTTGGTTCGTACTATTTTCCAAAAGCGGTACATTTGAAACCCAGTATATATCTTGGATATTTTATGTATCCTTACAACGAATTTTGAAAAATTACAGATACGCTAACATGAATTGCTAAGTTCATGCAGTCAGCCATATACCATTAAAAGCAGAAAATATAAAATATGGTATGGGGCATCTGCAAAATTTAAAAAGTCGTTATAAAGAATAGCATGAAATTTAAAATCTACAAAACTATATTTAAAGAGTTGATATTGATGAAAACACAAAAGCAGGTGTCAGTGACAATTTATTTTATATTCACACATTTACTTTTTACACAGTTTTTTGCTGCAATGAAATACAATATCTGCATTTGCTGGTATATGTCGTCTATCTTTCCTTTGCAGAATATTATTTACATGTTTTACGTAATTAAAGATAATAATTTTACAAAAACCCTGTATTAAATCATGAATTAAATTATTGCTGTGGTCACACTGTTGAAAATCAAAATTACTATTTTCTTTACAATATTGTACAAGAAACTTAGATAAACAGTTCTTCTCTATTACCTGAGGTAATATGTTTCTTATTCTACTATAAACATGACATACATTAATAAATAATTTTTTGTTAATATATTTTAGCTTATGATTAACAACTCCGGTACCATAATCCTTCATAATCGTTAATTTATGAATCGTGTCACCCCTCTCCTCTGCACTGCTGGACAAATTTTGTTCACAAATTGGGCATGACTTGTAGTTGGGAGAAATCTTTTTAATTATAAAACCTACTACGTAAGCCACAGCTGTTAGATCTAGAGGTTGAGGAGGTTTTTGAATAATATTTAAAGATGGTGGCAATGAAAATTCTTTTTCTTGAGGATCCTGTAACAATAAAACGTAAATGCCCATTGTTAGTTATATACAATGTCAATATAACAACCTGATGGATAAGCTTCTCCAATGTAATTAAAATAGTGGAATTGTCACCTTCGCAATTACTTCCAGGAGAATGCTTTGATGTTAAGTTATTTATTAATAAACTTTTATAAAATGGGGTAGACGCAGACACTGTAGGATTCACAAATCTGACACCTCTCTGACGAATTCTGCCGAAGAAATTTTCCAGCGGAACCTGGTTGAAGCGTCTGGCTAACATATATTTAAGCCCACACACTTTCATAAGATTAAATATATATATAAAAATTTTTATAGTTAGGATAAAAATTTTTATAGATGGAGGCACCATGTATCCATTGTTGGTTTGGAATTTAATACTGGATAGTATTTTTAAAGCACTGTTCCAAAATGCAATATGTGTACTTGAATCTGTTACAGCAACTTTCAACACGTTGCCTGCTTTGGAAAAAGTCATATTGCCATTTAGACTGTCAAATAGGTTATTGCAAAATTCCACAAATTTTGCTCTCTCTGTTGCTTCTAACGGCATCCTTATGTTCTCATTTCCTACTCTAACAGATCTTTCTAAAATTGAAGTATTTAAATAGTATATAAGGATTAAAGGGTAAATTAGAGAATACGGGTGCAACCGATTTTTGACAAAAAAACTAGTGTACCTTATAGAAGACCTCTAATTGAACAACTTTTGCTTATAAATTAATCCGCGCTCACGTACAGGAACGGAGATAATTAATAATTAAGGTGCTCACCGAGTGATTTTTCCATGTCACATTTTTAGTCGTATCTGTTATACACACCGTTGAAATTATGAAAATTGTAATAAATGAAGTTTATTTCACTTTACCACACAACAATTACATTTGATTTTTATGTTTTTTAATAACTTTTCTCAACCCAAACATAACAAAAACAAACAAGAAACCTAACCTTAAACCACCTACTGGAGAAAGCCCATTCCAACTTTCATGCAGATTCGGACAAACGACTGTCATCCATAGAGTTATATAGAAGATAGATGGTCGAACAAACTTGTATTTTTCAATATTTATTTGAAAATTATATGCAAATCAGTAACAAAAGACGTTATAAAGTGTATATTATGTATAAATTTGTAGTTTATTTCATTGATTTTTTTACATGCCTTTTAAAATTATATAATATCCTGTAAATTAGTACGGAAGTGTTTTCTTTAATTTTTTCAGACATTTATATTCTCTTTTTGCACATTTACATGATTTATACTGCAATAATAGCAATGATTATTCCCTTTATTTATAGATTTTTTTACTTTTTCACCATCTGCCTTCCCCCGATACAAATTCCGTTCTGATGTTGCCGCCCCCTTCACTCGTATTTCGGTTGATTTATACCATTTTTTTATGTTTTGCCGCCCCCTTCACAAAAGGGGGCGGCAAGAATATTTGTTTTTGCGAATGGGATACAGAAATTGAATGGATTGTACTTTGTTTTTTTAAGATCACTAAATACTTTCATAATAACAATTGAATAGATTATTATTAACATAATGTTTGCTGATTAATTTATAACACGTTCAATAATGTTCACATTAAACATAAATAATAATTTTTAAATAGAAGCAATAATTAACTAATGGTCGTTCATAGTGTTCAGTATTTCTACATTGACTGAGAATACAGTGTGAAAATGTTATTCATGACATGTATTACATTTACATTTCTACTACTGTTTTATTCCAAGAACTTGATCAAGTTAAAATTGACAAGTTCTGTATTACACATGTCAAGTCGACTTGATCAATTTCTTGACCAAGTACTTGTTGAATTATCACATGTTCTATTTTTCTTCTCAACTTGATCAAGTTTTTAGTGATTTCTAGTAAAAGGCATGTTTAAAGTTTTTGCGACTGTGTAAAATATAAACACAAATCTTCCGTAAATTTTTAATTTTTCTATTTCATACTGTTGCACTATTGGTACTACTAATTCACCTAAAAACTTGGTCAAGAAATTGATAAGTGTAATACAGCCTTTATATCTGTATTTAATTCAACATTGACTTGCAAAATGAGGTTTATGCTTCATTAGGTTCTTATAGAAGTCAAATGAAATTTATGTTTTACTTTAATGTTTACAAAATACATGTCTTACTTTCTTGTGAATTTATCTGAAATAAATGCTCTTACATGGCAAACTTAATTTGTGTTTTTCTTTATTGCTTTAAAAATATATGTTTTACTTTCTTGAGATTTCCTCTAAAATTCAACAATCATTGCAATGATTGCAGTATAAATCATGTAAATGTGCAAAAAGAGAATTATAAATGTTTGAAAAAATCAAAGAAAACACTTATAAACATTCTCTATATCATTCCGTACTAATTTACAGGATATTATATAATTTTAAAAGGCATGTAAAAAAATCAATGAAATAAACTACAAATTTGTAAATAATATACACTTTATAACGTCTTTTGTTACTGATTTGCATATAATTTTCAAATAAATATTGAAAAATACAAGTTTGTTCGACCATCTATCTTCTATATAACTCTATGGATGACAGTCGTTTGTCCGAATCTGCATGAAAGTTGGAATGGGCTTTCTCCAGTAGGTGGTTTAAGGTTAGGTTTCTTGTTTGTTTTTGTTATGTTTGGGTTGAGAAAAGTTATTAAAAAACATAAAAATCAAATGTAATTGTTGTGTGGTAAAGTGAAATAAACTTCATTTATTACAATTTTCATAATTTCAACGGTGTGTATAACAGATACGACCAAAAATGTGACATGGAAAAATCACTCGGTGAGCACCTTAATTATTAATTATCTCCGTTCCTGCACGTGAGCGCGGATTAATTTATAAGTAAAAGTTGTTCAATTAGTGCTGCTCTATAAGGTACACTAGTTTTTTGTCAAAAATCGGCTGCACCCGTATTCTCAAAAAACTCCGGATTAAATATATTTAAAACTTACCACTCGCAGCCAAGATATTTATCCCTACTGCTACAGATCTACTAAGAGCCTGTGTACAACAGGACACCTTCATCTTATTTATGTATGCTGGATCAACATGTGCTCCTGTCAACTTAGGCATTATCCGTAAGCTACCTAATGTAGCATCAATTTGCCATGCTTTACCATTTTGCGGTCATCTGTCTGTTATCCATGGTGAATTTGACATCATATTTCAAGAAATTATTGCGGATCCCTTTCATCAGATGTGGTACATCAAATAGAGGCACTAAATTGTAATTATCTATTTTAAATATGTTATCGATATGTGGTCTGCGTCCACTTCTTTTAATATCATCAACTGTAGATTTAATTAAATAATTGATTGCAGCAACATTATTTGCACCCTGGGGCCTATTCCATAAAACTACTTTGCAACTTTTCAGTTTGCACTTTGCACTTGTTAAATTTTGAAAAGTGCAAAGTCTTTGTGTTTCATAAAGTACGTTAGTTGACTTTGCAGATTTCGAACTTTTCAGTCGCATTTTGCAAAGTTTGGATAAATGTCATCGTGACGTTTTTGCTCTATCAGTGGTTTACGACTTGGTCTTGTACAAATGTTTTGTAACAATTTGATTTTCTCTAGCGACGAGAGTGATGATGAAGTACCTCGTAGAAATTTTAAAGAACGGATTAACTTTAATATCATGAATAATTTTGTGTTTAAAGAGTACTTTCGACTGCTTTCGACTTTTCCCACCCGGGGTAGAAATGATATTGTTAGCCATAGGGGCTGGCAACCCTGTGTCTTATGTCCATTGTGAACAAGGACTTAATAGGCTTGTTCGGGTTTAATTTTGAACGGTTCCAGAACAGTTCCCGTCAGGCGCGTTTGCAAAATCGTTTTAGATTTCGTAAATGCGCATGACGGGAACATAAACGCGCATGACTAGAACCGTTCTAGAACCGTTCAAAATTAAACCCGAACAAACCTAATGCTAAAACATTCTGTGAGAGGATATTCATTGGGTTATACCGCGCGATCATTTAAATTCTAAATTAGAGCAGGCTGTGAAATTTAAATTAAGTTGGTATATAAGTACTAATTTACAATTTGAATTGTCAAAGTGACGTTTCAAAATGTTAATTAATCAATAATTGACATTCTGGACAACCTAATAAAAAAAATCCCGCCTGCTATAATGTTTAGAATTTAAATGATCGCGTGGTAGATACTAACTAGCATTCTACCAGATATCGTTGATACAATGAGGGACACATTTGTTTTGCCGAACACGGAAAAGTTACTGTATGAATTTATTTCTACTTTATACATATACAAAATAACAGTATTATCATTTTAGGGAGCAGCAGGGTGAACCACCTAATAAGTTAGTTGTGGTATCTATAATTGGCAAATCAGGTTTAAATACATCTGGCCTGAAGGTTAAATCCATTGGGAGAATGTTTGAGTCAGATACAAATAGAAATGCCCAGGTATATAATTACGAATATACTTCCGATTCTCTTTCTAATTGAATATTTTAGAACACTATTGAAGGTTACTATGATGAAGAAAACCAAATAATATATTTACACGCCTATACAATGTTGGATACTCAGTGCTTTATAGACCATTATCAAGAACTGTTTGACAAATATGGTGAAGATGATCCGGCATCAGATTTTTTATCAATCCATAATGAATTTAAGTGTTCATTTGCAAAAACACTTTTGATATTATTGTATGTAAGTCACATCGTTGTGTTAAACCATCCCAACTGTAATTTTGACATAAACTACATACAATACTTTAAAGCGCTGGATTCACTAAGGTGTGTTCTTCTCATGTATTTTATTTTTCACGGGGTGATTATGATTCGAATTTCTAGACAAAAATTAAGTGGTCAAATAAGTGAAGTCCTAAAAGACGTTGGAAAATTGAGTCCGGAATGGATTTCATCAGGTAGACTCTGTATGCCAAGACTGATATTTTACTTTGAACGTAAGCCTAGGAACGTACAGAACTTGAAGAAATTGGAGCATAATATGGAAGATCGTATTTATCAAATATTACGAAAAACTAGGATTATTAATAAGTACGTATTCATGAGCTTGTATAAATTTGAAATTGTTCTCACCATACCCAAAAGTTTATATAGAATATTCTTTGTTTATTACAATCACTACAGTTAATTCCATAAATTCCCGATTTGTTTAGCTTAGGATTCGCTGTTTTATTATTCGTTAATTGACTTTTTAAAGTGTTATTGTTATTATAGAAGGCTATTTTAAAATCTAGCTTCTTTAGAACATAACTAATTTTCAAACTTATATACCTGAATATGGAATTTTAACTCATTGTTTTAATTTCAAGTCCTGAGACGGGGAAATGCTAATTTTAATGTAATTGATTTATTCATTTCATTGACTAGAGTTTGTCTATGAGAGACGAGTTATACCCAATTACTTTGTGCAATTATTTTAATAGTTTTTAATTCTTTAGTAAAGTTAAACGTGTCTATCGGTACTAGGAAAGATGGTATTAATGGAAATTAATGGCGGAGCTTGTAAATTAATGATTCATGAACTTGATTATACAACATTGTTAGGTAATATTCCATTAAGAGAGGTAAATGTTAAGTTAAAAGTTGTAACGGGTCAAACAGTAGATGTAGTGGGTCAAATTGTGCCAAATATTAGGGGTATAATGGTCGGAATTATACATTACCTCTAACAGTTGTAAGAACAAGTTTGTACCACTATTAGGTAGAAATTGGTTTGACACCATTTCTCCAGGGTGGAAAAATAATATTTGTAAATTTGAATTGCTTGATACTAACATTTAAGAGTCTGAAGTGAAGAACACATATCCGAATGTATTTCTACTGGACCCTCAGTCATGTATAAATAGATATAAAGTAGAATTTAATTTAAGAGGTAGCTTTACATCTATTTTGCACAAGAATTGTTAGATAAATCCTTGTTTCATAATAATTAAAATTTTGATAAGATTACCTTAGAGAGTAAGTTAGTCAATTTTTTACTTATTCAAATACACCTTCAACAGTAATTAGGTTAAGTCCAGCAGAATGTATTTTCAAATTGAAACCTAGATTTGATTTGCTTAACCCAACTTTAGCGGCAAATTATAAATTTGAAAACTTAAATAATGAAACCTCATTTCGTCGAAATAATGAATTATATGAGTTAAACGAAAATGTATATGTTAAAAATATTAACAAAAAAGTTCTAAACTGGACTTTGTGTAAAGTCGTTAAAGTTTTGAGTTACAATACGTATTTAGTGCAAATTAATGATTATATAAAACATGTTCATGGTGACATGTTGCTCAGAAGTAAAGATAGTGTAAGCGATATGTCAGTACCGAACATACCCATTGTGAAGGAAGAAACTACTGATTCTGTAGCTTCAGGGAGCAGTTTATTAATTCCAAATGAAAAAGTTTTTTTGTACCAGTAGTAAAAAATCATAGCATTTTTACACATAATGAAGCGCCACGAAATGTCATTTCTCGACCTGGAACTAATAACAGGTAAATAATGGGCATATTATTCACCTAGGTAAATAATGAACATTTTATCTCGCCACTCGGGCAATAATAGTCATCTTGTCAACCTTAGTATGTAATATACTACTACCATGATATCAAAAATTAAATTGGTCAATGTTGGTCATGGAATGTAAAACGCGTGTCTTAGGTTAAATCATCCTTTTGAAATAATTCAATCATTGCCAAGCTACACTGACATTATCAATAACCTACAAATGTGTTACCTACTTAGTTCAACTGTAAAATAATAACGAACTACAAGTTATGAAATAAATAACGTTTTTATTAACCAGAAAAACTAAATTACAATAATTGTTGGAAATGTCCCCCGTTTTGTTCAATGCACAAGTTTACGCGCCTCCTGATGCTGTGTAAAGCGTTTTGCAGCATTTCTGGCGTTATGGTTGCACATTGCTGAACAATTCTTTGTTGCAGTTCTTGCAAATTATGTATCGGATTTGCGTAAATCTTATTTTTTAAATAAGGAAAGATAAAATAGTCCATAATTGTCAAACAAGGTGATCTCGGATGCAAACTTATCAGACGGTCATCAAAAATATCGAGGAGAAAAGCAAGATTTTCTCGTGTAGTATGTGATGTTGCACCGTCTTGCTGGAAATAACCATATTGAAGTTCATCATCGTCTAACTGTTGCACAAATTCAGTCAAAAAAATATTTCTGTACCTTTCTGCGTTGACGGTGAAATTGGCCCAATTATTCTTCTGCGAGAAACTGCCATCCAAACACCAATTTTCTGCGCATGTAGTGGCGTTTCAATAAAAATATGCGGGTTATCAGTGCTCCACATTCGCATATTCTGAGAATTGATGTATCCCGAAAGGTGGAACCAAGCTTTGTCAGAGAAAAAAGTTATGTTCAGCAGATCGTCATTCATTAAATTATTAACGAACCAATGGCAGTCCGTAAGGCGTCAGAGGTGGTCTGCAGGCAGATGAGCTTGATATGGTTGCATCTTATATGGATATATGGTCCTTCTTTACAACCATTTGGCATGTTTCATAAGAAAGCCGAATTTCTTGAGAGAGACGTTTTAAAGGTTTTGTAGGCTCTTCTTCCATACGTTGACGAACGTCATTAATAACTTCTTCTGTACGAACTTTTGGCCTACCAGCACCTTTTTTATGCGTCACAGAACCAGTTTCGTGAAACACTTCAACACAATTTGTAAGGCATGCATAAAAATTGTCCGGTAATACTGCTACGGCTGGGAAGTGCTCTCGATAATTGTCCAAACACTTGTATTCCCAAGTTCCATTAACTAGCACACCCGTTCGAAAATAGGCTTCAATCATGTAAATTTTGTGCTCTGTGGTGAGAACCATGATTCAAAAACCGTGCAGGATTAGAAAACTTCAACACAATAACTTGACAGATTTTGACATTCAAAAAATTATGACATACCTAAATGTACGATGCACGCTACGACAATAATTTTAAAATCCAACATTGACCAATTTAATTGTTGATATCCCGGCATTAATCACCCTGACCTTGTTTGACAGGAACCATGTCATAAAGATGCATTAGAGCCAGTCACAATCACAAGGTATGACAGAGTCAGTATGCAATAGGCCTCCTACTAGATTAGATTTGTAGGTTTTTTTTTTGAAATAATAATATTTTACGCAATAAATTAGGAAGGGGGAGATTGTTATGTATAGTGAACATTAGAGTTGTTGAGTAGTAGAGATTATAAGGAGACGCACAAGAACTGTAAGTGAGTAACGTATGTGTTGATGTTGGGTTTTAGCATTGTTAATTAAGGGCGCTATTAAAAAGTAATATGTGTTTTCTTTATATAATACACAACAGTAATCGAAGCTTTGAAAGTCGATTTCTTAGTTTTAAGAAAACTATAAAATGTATGTGAATAAATTTCGGTCGCATGCTATATCGTTACTGATCTGCTTTCAATATTTCAGTTCGACTTCCCTGTTCGCCATACCTTTGAATCAGGAGTTCGTTTACATCTCAAACGATCCAGTAGAAGACCGCCTGGGTTACGCCGTGACGAGACTGATACAGAGTTGCCAACCGGGAGCGTTCATGCACATAGAAGCGCCATTCTGTCGACAGAACGACACCGGAAAGAGTTTCAGCAGTTTCCTCAACGTTCACGTTCGACAGGCGAGAGGCAAAGGCTTCGACGACGTGGCCCCGTCCTCCAGACAATTTTCGCTCCATCCCGCCCATTTCGAAGTGAGTTGGACGGAGAGAAACGAGATGACACTCTCCCATCCACTCCTATATAGACAAACCGTCCTTACGCATTATTAGGCAGCGGCAAAAAGAAAAAAATAATGCAAACGTTAAACGTCGCCATTGTATTTTTTAAATTCCAAGAGCAAACTTTAGATGGCAGAGTTTTATAAAATATAAATTCAAATATTCCATTTTAGACATTTATGAATATTACCCAGTATAAATATTAAATAATATTTAATTAAGTACATAAATACACAGCAATTTTAATCGGCAGAATAAAAATTAAATAATGTATGTATGTAGAGTCAGTGAATGAAGTTAACGTATATTCATAGAAAAAGAAGACATACACACATTACGGACGAGTACTTCTTCGGGGAATTCCTGACTGCATATGTTCATACACATTTATAAATATATACAAAATATATAACCATTTATTTCTGGAATTAAGAATATCAGTGCCGACTGGGAAGAATATAATTTTCAATAATTCCAAACATTCCTTATTAAAGAATATAATAAATTTTATATTTTATAATAAAAACAGGCACTGTTATTGTTTCAACACAGAATTGTTTTTGTCGTATTTTAGTTTTCTATAAAACATTACAAGAAATAATAACAAGTCATTAAATTTAGTAATAATGATAATATACAATGTGTCCCCAGATGGACTGAACAATAGGGAAAGAAAATATTTGGGCTTTACGCAAAAATGTCATTCTTTATAAAACTTTTGCCTGTCTCAAAACCACCAATTCTGAAACAATAATCTAAATATTATTTTTAGCAGCTGAGAAAATTACAAAAACACACTTGAATTAAAGGAAAATTTATTTTATTTTATTCAACGTGGTCTCATCCAACCTCTACACACTTTTCAGCTCTACGTACAAATTCTTTATAAACATTGTGGATCATATCTTCAGTGACAGAATTCACCGCTTCCGTACTTTTTTGTTTTAAAATTTCGATATTGTTATCTAAATTAGTATTATAAACACGCTGTTTAACATATCCCCATAAAAAGAAATCCAATGGGCTTAAATCAGGGAAACGAGCCGGCCGAATAACAGGTCCGTAACGACCTATCCATCTGTTTCCAAAATGTTCTTGCAGATAATTTCTAACCGGCACTGTGGAGTGAGCAGGGCACCGATCTTGTTGAAAAAATACACTTTCCAAGTTAGATACATCTCTTATTGTAGGCATTAAAATTTTTTGAAGCAACTCCAAATATGTATGTTGATTCACATTTTCATTAAAAAAATACGGACCGATTATTTTTCCATACATAACACCAAACTACATACTAACCTTTTTGTAATACTGACTTGTAGTTGTAATTTTGAAATTAGGATTTTCTCTCGATCAAAATCTACAGTTTTGCTTTGCAACTATCCCATTGGTTATAAATGTCGATTCTTCCGAAAAAATAATGTTTTTGCAGAAATTTCGATTTACAAAATGATTTTCTCCTACCCATAAGCAAAAGTTTAAACACAATACATCATCACCACCATTTCTCAATTCATCTACAAAAATCGGTTTACAAGGTTTACTTTTGTTTTCTTTAAAAATTCTTTGTAAATGTGATTTGCCAATTAAATGACTTAACTGTGCAGACCTTTTTCGTAAGGATAATTTCGGATATGTTTCTACAAAATCTAGAGCCAGTATTGTAGCAGCAGCATCTTCTTCATCGTGTATCCTTTTTATTTTCTTGATGTCATGTACACTACCTGTTCTTTCAAATTGTCCTACCAAATTTCGTACAGCATTAACGCACACGTGAACATTAACAAATTTTTGAATTGCAAAGTTATACGAAACCTCACCAGTTCCATAACATTGAGCGAGGTAAACACTTTGTTCTAAAGTCAGCATTACTATTAAGTCAGTCTCATTAAGAGGAGCGTTTACTAACAAATAGAAACTTATGCAACTTATATTACTCGCGGGACGGGTAGACGCATGGAGTGTGAGTAGGTGGAGCTACACGATATTCGGTTTCTATCACAGCCCTTCGGTTATATTCACAGATTCTGTCATAGATAAAGGAATACTATAGATGGGAAACTTAATGTATACAGAATGAGTACTTACGGAACTGTTGATTTTTTATAATAAGCCAATTTTCGCTTGCCCATAACTGTTATATTATTATACACTCGAATATTATAGGTATATATGACATTTAAAGGCCAGTGACAGTTTGTAATTAAAAAACTGTCACTCGCATTTAAGTCTGCAATAGCCGACCGATTCCGATATATTTTCGTCTTCGCTAGGGCCGGTAGAGATACCGTAAAGTGGGGATTGACGACGCGATTAGCTTGGAAAAATCTCGTGTGAAAAGTGTGCGACAATGTTTACTGTTTAATGTTTTTTATCTTTAAAAATAATTACATAAATTTGATTTTTTCTTTATATCGTACATCAAATGTGCAGCTGGCGCGTAGAGGTCGTTTTTTTTTCTTTTGTGTACCAGTCATAGTTAGTAGACATTAATCAAATTCATGCATTTTTGTGGTTATTTCAAAAACACATAACTTTCTTAAGAAAATAAATTAGTACAAAAACTGACCTTGACATTATAAATTTATGCCTTTTGCATCACTAACCCAAATTTGAGATTCTAAAATTACAAAATAAGTTTGAAAAACGCGAAACGGCGATGCCTTAATTTTCGATAGGTAAACGCCCCTCTTAAAGATTCACAAATACATAATGAAAATGACAGATGGCAAGTAACTTGACTTACGTATTAGGTTGTCATGGAAGATAACAGGATAATATGATTAAAACAAAAACATGAAACTTTATTGCTTAAATTTTTGTGTGTTATTGTAATTTTCTCAGCTGCTAAAAATAATGTTTAGATTATTGTTTCAGAATTGGTGGTTTTGCGACGGTTATAAATGTTATAAAGAATGACATTTTTGCGTAAAGCCCGAATAAAAAAAAATTCTTTATTGTTCAATTCATCCGGCGACCATAACAGAAAAATGATGTATTTTACAGAAGAAATATTAATGACTAAATAGATTCTGACAAACATCATCAATATCAATAATTACAAATTCCATAAAACCCAGATTTTAATAATGCATTCGTTCTCGCCCTTGAAAAATAAAATATATGTATTGGGAAAGCCAGAAATATTTGTGGAAAATACGACGGACAAAGAAATAGTGCATAACCTCACGAAGTTATTGAATAGCACTATTCATATGTAGAACTGCACATCTATTTTCGTCAAGATAACGCACAGTAAAAAGAGTTGATTTTACTGTTAAATTTCTTTCTTCATCGGCGTAGGTAGAAGCGTCCGGAGTTTTTTTATATTTTAAACACAATGGGTTTGTTCATATGTAATAATACTGGATAATACATATTGCATAGTATGCAAACAAATATGTTAGGACAAGTGAAGCAACTGTGATTCCCCGTTAATAACGTCATCTCGTGTGTGATAGTGCGAACTATTTCAGTGCAGAAATTTACCAAACTCGACGGCATGTTATTATTTGAATTATTTTTATATTGCGTGTCGCACTATTAGTGGCCTCTTTTGGCGTCTTTTTAAACCAAATATAGAGCTGCCATTTGATGCATAAGGACGGTTTGTGTGTATAGTATTGTCCGTGCCCAGTAGATCATTCCACTATGAATCGTTACAGTTGCCGCACCTAAGTCAGTGGGCCGGCGCCAGCAAGGCAATATACAACCTGGTCATGCAGACAGATTCGATAACCCAGTTGAACACGGAGACCAGGTTTTCGGAGCAGCGCTGCGAGAAGGTGTTCCCGATGGCGATCGCCCGGTATCAAGAGGGACTTCCCAGCAATTACAGCAGGGCGGTGCACTCGGGCCGCTTGACCGCCGCGATCAATTTGTTCGCGGCACAGGCCCGCGGTCCCAAGTACAAGGAATATTACGATAAGTTGGTGAGCAACTGCAACAATCACTGGCAGTCCGGCAGGCAATTGTGCGAATACCTCTCGCTCACAGAGAATCCCTGCACTTTACCCAAACATTCATCGGAACAGGAGCACTGCAGTGGCGTACGTTACATCGGTCAGTACACCATTTACATTACTATACGCTTTTTTCACACTTATGATATAGGTTATGTACATTATGTTATATCACAGATAAGGGAGATTACAGATAGCCGGATTCCCTATAAGTAAATGTCTTAGTATCAGAATTATTTTGAAAAATGTATCAATTTCTTTCCCTTTGAAGCTTTACTTTGTATTATCAATTAGGCTATGGAAATTCATATAAATGAATAAACACAAAAGGCAATCAAATTACCTGTCATGTTCTTTATTTGTTGTTTCTGAATACTTGAAAACGTCGCGATTTGTATTTAATAACGAAGATTTATTGAATCTAATAATTACATATGGTGAATGCAATAGAGTAATCGATAGGACATGTATTTATGCAGAGAAATATCCAAATCGAACAAGACCTACTAAGAGTATCTTAAGCAGTATTTTAAAAATTTGCAGACGAAAACCAGTTGTTGATAGTGAAAATGTGGAGGTAACAGCACCTGCTTACTTCACAACACATCCATATAATTCGCTAAAGGATGCAGACCCTGAAAGAACAAGTTGCATGCTCACAAATTTTCTCCTATTCAACATATTAAAGAAGCCGATTTTGTAACAAGTGCGTAGTATTGTGAGTGGTTTTTAATGAAATCACAGAAAGAACAAGACGATCTCATAAAAAAATGTCACATGGACAGGCGAAGCAAGGTTTTGTAAAAATGGAAAATTTAATCGACACAATAGCGATTTTAGTATTAGTACTGTGATGATGAAAATTTTCGAACTCGAGTTTTTTGCAGAGGTCCACGTTTTAAAGTCACCTGATTCCGATTTTCAGTGAAATCGGCCGACCGGAAATAGTAGTTTACTTCAGTGAAAAAATCGAGTTTTGCCGATATTTCGTCAACTACTAAGTTTAAAGAAATTTATAAAGAATTCATATATACTCGAAATTAAATTTGAAAATAGTTTTATTATGAAAGCTTGTCGAAATTCCTACCGGAAGTAGGTCTCTTACTCCTATCGAAAATCAGTTTTTTGCGAATATTTCCCAAGTCATGCTTTTTTAGACAAGTACAAAATATGCATTCTGTAGGCATTTATTAGGAGACTAGAAGTACTTAGAATAGATTAGATTACGTATATTTTATTATAATAAAAATTACAATAATGGTCAATAAATGTATAATATCATAGAACATTCAAACAATAATATAACACACACATTATACCATAGGGCAGTCCATGTATTCTCTTCAATTTGCCCACAAATTTCCTAGTTGTTAGACATTTCATCGCTTCCGGAATGTGGTTGAATATTTTAACACCCCAATAGTCCGTTAACCTTTGGGTAGCTTGCACTCTGTGGTATGGTATTCGAAGGTCCGTTCCATGACGCGTATTATATGCATGGCTGTCGTCATTTCTACTAAAGAACTCCCGGTTTACATGTATATATTTTGCAACGGTAAGTATATATACATTTGGCATAGTTAGTAATTTTCTCACTCTTAAAAAATTGCCTACATGTTTGGCCAGCTCTCAGATTACATAGGGCCCTCATCGCCCGTTTTTGAAGCAGAAGGATACGTCCAGCCTCGGATGACAACCCCCAGAACTGAATCCCATAAGTCGCGACACCGTGGAAGTTTGCAAAATAAGGCATCTTCGCGGCCTGATGAGTAGACACGTCTCTTATTCGCCGAATACTGTATACTAAAGCAGTGAGTCTCCCTGCCAATTCATTTATGTGGTTGGACCATGTCAGTCTGCTATCCACAAACATTCCCAATAGCTTGATACTGGAGTTATTATCATCTCTGTTTAATGAGAAGTCAAGATGTTGTGTCTTATTTATATTTAGTTGTAGTTTGTTTGCTGTGAACCAGTTTTCCGCTTCTCTCACCACTACTTCTGTTCTCTCCAGTATATCGTGAACAGCAAAGGCCCCAATACAGACCCTTGTGGGACACCACGGTTCACAACCTCCTCTCGGGATTCACGCGACCCCATCTCCACATACCATAGTCATAACTATTTCCACGAACACCATAATAGAACAGTTTTTTCATCAAAAGGTCATGATCAACGGTGTCGAACGCCCGACTCAGATCGCAGCAGGCCAACCGTACACATTCCTGGTTATCCAATGCATCTTGTATAGTCTGCATAATTTCCGTTAGTCCAGTTGTTGTGGATTTACCCTTACGGAACCCATGTTGCGTATTACTAATGATATCGTGTTTGTCTAAGAAGCTCGTCAGTCTTTTAGCGATAACTATTTCAAAGATTATTTAAAACATTGGTAAAATAGGGATATTGGTCTATGATTTTCAGGTTTATTAACATCACCATTTTTATGTACTGGCACAACTTTTGCGATTTTCAGCTCTTTCGGGAAAGTTCCCTCAACAAGACAGCTATTTATTACAAGAGTTAGCGGATTAATAACACTCTGTCGTATTGACTTGCATCTGATTCCATCAATGATCCTTATGATCTCATCATAATTTATTGGACCAAGATAACATGAACTTGTACTCGTCTTGTTCAGCTTTGACATTATTTCAATAGGATCCAGTGATATTTGGGAAAATGTATCTTTACCCTGGTTTATAAAGCATTGATTCCTATGACCAGGTAGTATTTTTGTATTGCACTCTTGTTTGGTTTTTCCAAACAGTTGGTTGACTATTTTCCAAATCGTTTTCTGTCCGTTATGTGACTTCTCAATTTTGTTCTTATAACTATTTTTGGTTTCATTCCCCAGAGTTGTTTTGTATATATTTTTAAGATTATAGTATTCCTGATATATTGTGCAAACCTTAGTAACTTTCGCAACTGTTGCAAGTGCATCTAACTTATTTTTAAGATTCTGAGTAAATTCAGATAAATATTGAATTTTCTTGCTGTTATTAGTTACCTTCTTTTTAGGGAAGCATTCCTCATAATATTGTTGTAAGATTTGGAAGAAGATAGTGCGCATTTTACCAGGTGTCCTATTACGGAGTACATCTGGCCATTGGCAGGTATTAAGTCTGCGTTTGAATTCTTCTATATTACTGTTGCTGAATATTCTAGTACATGTAGTTACCTGTTTTTCATCCATTTTTTCCGTATCGTGTATACCTAATACTATCTGTGACAAGTGATCGGCCATATGAAGGTTTAATGTGTCTATATGGTACTCACTCACATCAAGATCCGTAAATATATTATCTATACAATAGGATTTTGAATAATTTTTATATAAAATAATGTTCAAAATTCGGACCTAAAGTAACACATTTACTCGCAGGCTTATTTTTTTTAAGAGGATAAAAGTATTCGAAACTTAATTTAGAGCAATTTTGCACAATTTGAAAGGCACGTATTACTATGATATTAGTATATTTAATTTTTTTTATTATGATGCCACAACAAGCTCGGAGAACAGGATTCTTTATCTCAGGTTCCCTCAGAAAAGAAATACTACACTATCTTCCCGTCAGGAATCGTGATTTGTATTTATGGCATTAAAACAAAATCACTAAAACTTGATTAAACCTCAGCTCCGATATCAAAAGAATTCTTACAAGTTTAACATTAAAATTCATTTATCAAAATATATTTCTTCATTATAATACCGGAGACCAAGATTTTATGCCTATCTATATCGAATGCTAGGCCTACGAAGGTCACAAATCCCCTTCCCAATAACCCGATCGATATAAAAATTCTAACATCTAAACAAATTTAAATTTCTAATAAACAAAATCTTTCGGTATCTTATCCTTTAAATTAGCAAACAATAAAATAAATAATAATATACACAGCCTTCCAAAAGATTATTATACTTTCAAAATAATATAATAGAAAATGAGATACCGGTTGATCCAAAATATTCATTACACAGAAATATGAACTTGACAACAAACAATATATATATCTTAAATTTTCCATAGCATATGAAAAAACCATAGCAGTATGTATAAGAAAGTCGTGTGGTGCCCACACCTCATTTTTCGGGAATAATTTAAAAGGTATCATAAAAGAATATCAGATGATGTACCGCGTTTGTTTTGAATAAATGAACAGAACGGTTAAAATTTCCTCCATAATTTCAGCCGCATGCGACTGCGGCCGGATCCAAAGGCCCAGAGAGGACCCGTACAGTACGAAACTGGCAAATTACACGTTCTACAGTCAAGTGTCCAAAGAATGCGGCTGCTGCGGCCTGGAAAGGACCCATTTCCCCGTGTTCGAGCCCTCCACTAAAGAGTTCAAGGCGACCGTCATATCCGAAACCGAAGAGACGCAGACGCTGTCCGACCGGAACGGCAATTCCCAGTCCGTCGACCAGGAGAGGAAAGGGACCCACGCGCCCAGCACCACCGAGTACCTTCCCGGAATGCTGACGCTGTCGTCTCCGCCCGGATTCCTGCCCCAGTTTTCGAGCTGGTCCCTGGTCTGCCTCGGACCGTCGTCCCTCTACAGTCACAACCTGGGACTGCTCGAGTCGCACCAGCCGGGATTCATAAATTCGACCAACTACCTGCTGCCGTGGGACGTCGTCATCTACACCAAGACCAAGCACGTGCCGCTCGAGCAACAGCTTGACACGCACAAGTACGCGATGCGACAGCGAAAGATGAGGGCCAACACCAACAGGGTGCCCCAGTTCACCGTCAAGGTGTTCATCGGGATCGAGTACGAGTGCCCCAGAGGCAACAGGTTCATGTTGGCGGCGCCGGACAGGGTCCTGAGGGCCACGCCCGGCTCCATAGTGAAGGATACGGGCCACAAGGTGGCCGAATCGGACATGCCCTTGTACTTTCCGTGTCCGTGCCGGCCGGCGAAACCGTTGACGGCCCAGTTGATGAGGATACACGTCGTGACGCCGAAGGCACCGGTCCTGGTCACCCTCAATCCTAGAGTGAGTATTATTCGCCAAATATTCATTCAATTAATATAAATAAGCACAGACAATAATACTATACACTGCTACTATACAGCCAAATGGAATAGATTCGAACATAAATAAATGGGGGCGTGTTCGATAAAACGCTCGGACACGTCGATTGGTATTTTTAGGTGTGCACTTTTTTCAACAGACACTTTTTAAACATGGTGTGTCATGTAACAGTGACCAATGACAACTTTTTTATTATAAATGCATCACCCTGTATATTATTCAATTTTTGGATTCGTCCGAAAATTCTACATATATTTCGTCTACATTTCCCTATACACCTATCTTCAACTGTTACGGAATGCTTTCAGATTTATTTCAAAAATTAACATGCAACACACTCAAAAACTAATAAGTAATCTGTTTATTTATTGTTAATGTAGAAAAACAAAAAAAAAACATTCCTTTCTACCGATATGTAATAAACAAAAACTTAAAATGCTTTTGTTTACTTTTGCTTAAAACGTCTGGCCTTAGCAAATTGTTGTCTGGCTGCATGACAGTTTAGTTGTCAGTGTTATTATAGTCGTTTGAATTTCGTTAACTGAAAAATGGTTCAAGTAACAGAAATGCACAAAATAACAATTCTACAGATGATTGGTTACGGAGATGACACACGGACACAAATGGAAACTGCTCGCTTATTTAATGAAAAATTTCCAAATTTGCCGCCTATATTCCAAAGGACAATTAGTAAAATAGAAAAGCAGTTTCGCGAGCTTGGACATGTAAGGCAGATTAAAAAAGCAGCTGCCAACGCTATAAGTGATGATAGCAAATTGGATATTATACTTGAGTTTAAGGAAAACCCACATACTTCTAGTCGACAAGTAGCCACAATGTTCCATGTTAGGCATTCATCGATTAATCGAACATTAAAATAAAATAAAATGCATCCCTATAAAATGATACCAACTCAGGAGCTCATGGAAGACGATTTTGATAAGAGAACGTATTATTGTGAACAAATGATGGCAATGTCAGATAACAATGTGATCCAGTTAAAACATGTTTTGTTTTCTGATGAGCGCTATTGGTCGATGGAAAATCCTCACCGGATGAGAGAAGAACATATGCAATACCCTGTAAAGGTTAATGTTTGGATAGGAATTGTTGGAGATCATATCCATAGGTCCCGTTTTCATGTTAAGTGATGTTATACTAAAGACTGCAAGAATTGGTCCGGTTCCAGTGGCAGTACATCGGGAGCAACCTTAACGGCGCGCGCCTATCGTACGAGTATGTAAGTATGTCGTGAAATATATAATTTGTATAGGCAGTCGTCGTACGGTATTGTTGCATGATCCATGCATTACAAGTATACGTACCTATAATTCGGTTGCAACACATTTAAAATGTCGAAAGTTCGTGAAGATGCTTCAACGTGTTTGTTTGCCAATAAGGGTAACAAATTTTTATGGCAGTTTCCCGATTTAATCTATAAAGGGACTGGGTGTGGTATTTAATGTGCGAAAAAAGTTTATTCAGAGGGGTTCACACTGATGCAATTAGTTGCAGCAACTCCAGTTTTATGAAAAGTTGCACGTATTAGAGCGTGTTCTATTTTCTGAAAAAGTTGCATGCGATTTTTTAGTAACTTTTACGCTGCCAACCTGTCTTATGGAATGTACCAAAGAACGTATATTATTTTACATCACTATACATTGAGAGTAATGATGATATATAATTACTTCATGTTGGTAGTACCACAAATACCACACAAAAAATTGCATTTGTGAAAAATTGCTTGTGCTTCCTGATCAGTGTGAACCAACCGTGCAACTCTTAAAAGTTGCACCGTTCATGCAACTTTTCATATGCGATAAATCGCTGCAACTAATTGCATCAGTGTGAACTCCCCTTTATGTTGGAATCGACGGTTGTGCAGGAAACATGTACAGAGTGCAACACACAAATTTAAACAAACCGGAAATAGACCGTATAATGAATTTTTATGTGATTTATGTAAATATTATGCTAAGCGCTTGTAATATACCAGTGGAAAAAATTGGACGGAAAATATTTCGTCAGTTTTGAAAGAAATACAATCCTACGTGGAAATTGCCAAGTTCAAATTCACTCCGTAATCATTTACTGTCGGTGCGCGAAAAAATGGTCAATTACGTAAAAAGCGCAGTGAAGAATGAAAAACTGTGGCTAACTATGGATGAAACTACAGATACTAAAAAAAATTCAATTGTGTCTATTCTAGTACGGATACTGACCTCGAAAAGACCATCACACCCTCACTTACTACTCTCTGTAAAAGACTGCAAGAATGTACCAGCGAAGCAATATACAATGTATTGCCTAGAACACTACAGAACTTTGAAATTTTACCACAAGTGGTAATAACGGTTACCGATTGCGCCGCGGTTATGCTTCGTACAGCTGTATTATTCAAAGCTGTTCAACCGAATCTGCTACACATAACGTGTCTGCTTCATGCTGTACACCTTGTAGCAGACGCTATACGAAAATGTTATCCCGATGTGGATCAATTAATAGGACAGACGAAAGCGGTTTTTGTTAAATCTCCGAAACGGATTAGGCTATTTCATTCAAAATGTCCTGGCACACCGGAACCGCCCCAACCAATTCTTACACGATGGGGAACGGGGAACGTGGTTGGAAGCAGCATTCTATTATTTTAAACATTTTGAAAGGATCAAATCGGTGATTTTACAATTGGACGCTAAAGACGCAGCTGCAATAAAGCTAAGTCAAATGCAATTCCAAAATCCTCAAGTTGCAGCAGATTTACAAAATATTCACGACAATTATATTCCAGTAGCCGAAGCAATCAAAAAATTGCAAAACAATTCGTTGCCCTTACGGGAATCGTGTGAAATTGTTGACCACGTAGAAACAGTGCTACATATTTTAGATAACGAAAAAAGTTTTCCTGTCAGAGGAAAATTTTATACCGTATTCAGTAAAAATGTAGATTTTACGAGATTAAGGCAACTTTTTAACAGTAGTGTTGTGAAAAATCCGTTGTCCAAATTAAAAGACCGCTTGAACTACGCGATTTGTACATCGCTAGACGTGGAACGATCCTTCTCTGCATATAAGCAGAAATATACACCACTACGTACGAATCTGAAAGAAACTACAGTAGAAACGTACGCTATGCGCACATGTTCTGTCAGGCACATCCGGATTTGTTATAATCATCTGAGCATATCGGGTAAGTTGTTTTGTGTATTATGTCTGTGTTTTCATTAATTCTAGTATAAAGTTACTCTAAATAACGCCCATTTTTATTTCGGTACAGCCGATGTAGTTACGCCACTGCTACCGGACCACACTTGCGGTCATTAGTTATATGCTATTTCTTTTGTCCATCGTATTTTCGGGCTGATACGTCCGGACCTTATAAAGAAACATTTTTTTGCTGTTTCACAAATACTTCTGGCTTTTCCAATACATATATTTTATTTTTCAAGGGGAACGAATGCATTTGGTTTTTATGGATTTTGTAATTATTTATATTGATGATGTTTAAGGGTTTTTCATGATAATGTATTTAGTCATTAATTTTTCTTCTGTAATATACATTATTTTTCTGTTATATATATATATATATATATATATATTATATATATAAAAGAGAATAATAACGGGTAAATTCCGCTGTAGAGCAACCGTAGACACGTGCTTCTGACTATTGGTCGTCATCAGTACGGTGTAGCCAAGGAATAAGGTGGGATAACCTTGGAGATGTAAGCTATACGGAAGACCATCAGGCGACAGACTCCCATTTGTAGCTTCAGCTAGAAGATCCTCAAATTTGAAGACAACAACTAACGTCGCCACGAGGAAGACTAATGTCAACCTGCGTGCCATCCGAAACCCAGGTAAGATAAATCAAAAAAAAAAGGAAATAACGCGGATACATGAAATAACAATAAAGAGAATAATAACGGGTAAATTCCTTTTTTTTTTGATTTATTTTCCTGGGTTTCGGATGGCACGCAGATTGACATTAGTCTTTGTTTTTAATACAATTTTAGACGTTAAAAATGATTCGTAGTCATGTCTCCGCTGTGAAAGAGTTAGTTAATACGAAGACTCCGGCAAACCTCTGAGACGGAAATTCGAATCTTTTCGACAGTAAACTATTTATAATTTAATGTCGATTGTGAATAATAGAATTTTTGATAATTCTTTAGCACTTTCAGAATGTTTAGAATGATTGTTACTTTTTAAACATTCTATTTAATTTAAAATAGATACAAAAAAATTAAATGTTTTTCATGATAATTTAATTCAAAATTCTTGATTAATTACTGTATCTGTATTCTAATTCTTTTTTACCTCGGGCATTTTTGCCTAGTATTTATTTATCTTGGTATTTACAGCGCAATTGCAAAGGGTGTTTAACTTTTGGAATATTATTTAAATCAAGATTCATAATCATAAATACTACACAAGTAAACTCAACTAAATTTATAACTTCCAATTATTTTTTATACATACAACTTAAAAGGAAACACAAGTACATATTTTACAGGAACGAATCAGACTTAAATATTTTAATTTTGCTTGCTGTTGGATTACGTTTATGAGCATATCAAAATCGTGATAAGATAGCAAAAATACTACGTTTAACATTCTTTTTACTTTCTTAGACGTAGAGTACAAGGAAGTATTATGATGATGAAAATTTTCGACCTCGAGATTTTTGCAGATGTCCACGTTTTGAAGTCCCCTGATAGTAAAACAGTGGTTTTTAAAAAATGTCTACCTGTCTGTGACCACGATAGCGGTCAAACCGCTGTAGATGTCTATTCCAAATTTTGTATTTACGTGTATAATCTCCCTCTTGAGATCTGATTAGTTTTTCAGTAAAATCGGTAGACCGGAAGTAGTAGTTTACTTCAGTGAAAAAATCGAATTTTGCCAATATTTCGTCAATTACTAAGTTTAAACAAATTTATAAAGAATTTAAATGTACTCAAAATTAAATTGGAGACAAATTGTCTTGAAAAAGTTTTTCGAAATTCCTACCGGAAGTAGGTCTTTTACTCTTATCGAAAATCAGTTTTTAGCGAATATCTCGCAAGTCATGCTTTCTTGGCAGGTACATTTAGAGTATAAAAGTATTTAAAACATAATTTTCAATATCTTTTGTATAAAAAAAATTTCAAAATTCGGACCGGAAGTACCACTTTTACTCTTACCGAATAGCGATTTTTTGCAAATATGTCGTAAATTATGCATTCTATATATATTTATTAAGAGTACAAAAGTATTTAGAGTTGAATTTGCAATATTTTTTGTATACATGAAATTTCAAAATTCGGACCGGAAGTAGCACTTTTACTCTTAGCGAGTAGCACTTTTTTTCGAATATCTTGCAAAATATGCATTCTATAGCAATTTATTAAGAGAATGAAAGTACTTAGGAGAGGATTTTGAATAAGTTCTGTATAAAAAAATTCTTAAAATTGTATAGTTTGAAACGCTCATACGTATAAGTGGTAGCCACACCTCATTTTTTGTTTTTCTACAGATTTCTACTGAAGATGGCAACTTAGTTGCCGAAATACGTATATAGATTTTTTTTATATCGTTTTAATGTTTGTGATAAGAGATGTTTCCTTTTGCATTTTGTTTCCGTTTATTAGTTCATATGGATTTTTTTCTCATTAAATGTAACCGCAATGTGCGATGATCTAACAGTAATTTTGTTTTTCGAATCAGGTTCAGCCCGCTGCCGGCGGTCCCATTTTTACCAGCACGACCAAAGGTCCGACTCCTCTCACCCAGTCGACGTATTGGATCATGAGATTGCCGTTCATATACTCTTCCGATAAGCAAAATTACTCGGAAAATCACACGGGACGATTGCTTCAGGGAATATTCGCGGTCAACAAAATAGAATCCTCGACGTGTTAGAACCGTTAACGTTATTCCAGTTCCTTTTCTCGTCGTGATAAATATCCTTCGATCAAACGGTTTTGTTACTTTTATTTTGCATAAAGATAAATGTATTTAGTTGTACTTTCTGAAATAAACACTATTTTTTTAAAAAAAAGAAGTCTTACTACTTTCAACCATTTGAACTAATTTTGATATTTGAAAAGGAGATTTATTAATTAGTACTCTAAAGTAAACTAGAGAACTAGTGAGTACTTGATAACAAACTCTTAAGATATAAGATACACATAAAGTGTAAAACTGAATTATCGTTCACAATGACAGAACGTAGAGTGGCGCAAGCGATATTGTGATAAGTTGAATCGCTCTGGCAACAGACATGCGTCAATAAATTAAAATGGCGTCACATTTGAGATGTCACAAAATATTACCCCTGTTAATATAACCTAGAGCCATTTCAGCAGTTATAAATAATATTAAGTAAAATAGAAAAGTAATATTTAATAGCTTTATTTATAATATTCAATTTGTAAATTGGCTTTTATGTAATACTATTTTACTAGCGGATGGTATATATCTTGAAATATTAATTAGTTAGTTTGATTATGTTGTTCTGAAATTATTCCGATCGATGGGAATTTGTAATGGAATTGAATATCGTCTTTAGTTCGTACCTTGGTAGTATCGTTTGCCAAACCAATTAGCGGGATCACGATGGCTAGAATTCTATTTTAATGACGTCACGTTCCCTAGGAACCATAGATGCCTGCTTCGTGTCGACATTTTGGAATCATAATGTAGGCTCGCTTACAACCCCGCTCGTCTTAACACTTCCTCATAATCGACTTAAGATCGTTTTCAAGCAAGCGGTCCAAAGCAAAGATATAGAGATTAACAAAATAGGCCACTCTTAATACTTTTCATGGAACACTTCACAGCGCGCAGTGGTTGTAATACGACCTTTACGTCACAAAATCGCGTAAAAATACAAGGATGTTATAGGAGAGGATAGGCCATGTGTCCAAAAATCGCGTTATCAAAAGAGAAAGAGAGATGGCTTTATGCAAACTTCCTATTTGCTATCCTTCAATAGGTCTGTGCGTTAGTGCGCAGTCGCAACCAGAAACATTCTCTTTGGAGCGGAAGTACTTAATTTGAATTTATAAAACAAAACAGAGCGTTTTGGTTAGAATCATTTTATAACTGTCATATGTTGTAGTTGTCAATTTAAAAATGGTTTTTAATCGTTCTCAGTGCAAAATAAATATCTTGTTTTAGGTAAGTATTACTTGCTAAGAGTTTATAACGACTCTCACACAAATAATATTAAAATACAAATCTGTTAGTAGTTTTAATTACATACTTACTTTTTCCACAGAATAGTCTATTTGTGCTTGCAATTCTTATAATTATTAATATATAAACATAATTTATAAATTAAAGGATCTGTAGAAAGTGTTATTTCTATACATGAAGTTTATATAAACTCCGAATTCAAGAAATAAATGTTCCAGTTTTTCAAAAAAAGAAAATATGTGATGAATGACTCACGGCATGTGGATTAGATATGCATCCCAATAATGATACATCGAAATTGCGCGACTGTGCTCTCTTCATTTTCAAGAAAATTGCTTTTTAATGACAAGACCAGGGGGACAAAAAATATTAAAACCGGATTCAATTCCGTGCATTTTCGGTTATAAGAAAAACGAAACAGAAACTTTACTGAGGTAAATTACTATTACTATGTTATTTACCATATCATATAGCAAATACACATTTAATTTTAGGGAATATAATTTTTCTTGTGAAAATAATCTTGAACAAGAAGTACATCAAAGGAAACCTTGTCTAGCACGATTGCAAAGGAAAGTACTTTAGCACCAGCTACTAAAAAAGAAGAATTTGGGGACCAAGAAAAGCTCGTGATATGACAGTCTATAATTTTGGATCACCAAATAGGGCTGGCAGAAATTTACAGAGGATTCAGAGGGAAATTCACGATAAGGACAGAAAAATCAAATGTTTAATACAAAAGACTTGTCGCCTTAATAAAAAAATCAAATCATTAGAAAGTTTGATTGAACATTTAAAATCGAAAAGTGTAATTACTGAATCAGTTGCTGATATTTTAGAGGTATATTTATATATTTTAAAAAAGTGTTATATAAGTTGAAAAATAAATAAATATTAGAAAATGTTGAATAATCACATTGTTAATGGATGCTTTTTCAAGGTGGTAATGATTAACATAAATATAGAATTCATATCTAATACAATTACATATTTTTTTAGTAATATTTGTAACAGCTCTTAATCCTCTTATTCTATTTTATTTACATCAACAGTTGAGAGAGTTTTATCCCTCCTGAGCGTTATCAGATCTGAATTGATTCCTTACTATGCACTATGTAGATGCTAAGCAGTTATAACAAAGGCTATGCCACAAAATTATTAGATAATTTATTTTAGTGTACAAATTATAGAATTCCATATTTATGTAATCTTTTAAAATCATGAGTTAAATTTAAAACTAGGGGTGACATCCAATATACAAGAAGTTGTGTATAAAGGAAAGTGCTCATGACTATACTTTGATAAATTTTAATATAACATAGCAGAAAGTATATACCTATAATTTCAATCGAATATTAATTGTAATATAATTATATAGTTTCTATATGACCACTAAAATTTTAGTCACAACTGAATTCCTTTAGAATAGTCTGTAATGAATTTAATAATGACTAAATTATTTAATTAGTTGCATACTTTTAAAAATCAGCCACTTCTCCAGAAATGAGCATTACTGGACGAGTGTCTGCATAGAGGTGAAGATCATCTTGAAGATATTGTCTTTAAAAACGCTTTTTTTGATGCCTTCATGTGATATATTTTTCATGTATTAAATAAAGCACATAAATGATTTATTAATGTTTAATAATCGCCCTCCTCCATGCCGCATCCTATACATCATGTTAGAAATTCTCTGAAAAATATATTTACATTAATTTCTATACAAAGTAAATTGCTTCTTTTTAATTTAAATAGATCGCTATTTTACACACAGTAATAAGTTACATTTTGGTATATTTAGTGATTTATTTGTTACCAGGCAGTACCGTCCCCAACCTTAAGAGATGTTATTAAGAGAAAACTTGGGAAGAAAGAAACCCCATACTCAGATGAATTAAAGAAATTTGCTTTGACACTAGTTTTATTCTACCTGATCATATAAATATGTCAGAAAAACTTTTCTTAATTTGCAGCCACATCCCAGAACATTATCAAGGTGGTATAAGACTGTAAATGGAAAACCAGGTTTCCCAATGGAGTCCTTTGAAGCTCTTAAGGTGAAAGCACAACAACAAACAGTAATTTTAAATGTTGTCTTGGATGAAATGTCCATTCGTATATATTGGTCATGTTGATATTGGTGCAGAAATTGAATTTGATGCACATGAAAGTTGTGCACCAATAGCTAAAAATGCATTAGTGTTCTTAGGAGTATCTCTCGCCCATTATTGGAAAGTTCCCTTAGGGTATTTATTAATTGATGGATTAAGTGGAGAACAGCGTGCAAATTTATTAAAAAGACGTCTGCAATTTATACATGAAACAGGGTCACAATGCTATTCAGTAACATTTGATGGTGCATCTGCTAATAAGACAATGAGCAAGATACTGGGTGCAAGCTACAATATAGATAATTTACCACCATGGTTTTCCATCCAATTACAAAAGAAAATGTATATATATTTTAGGATCCATGCCACATGATCAAATTAGTTAGAAATACCTTGGCAGATTATAAAGTAATTCAACTAAAAGAATGTGATAATGCAATTGAATGGAATTTTATCCAAAAACTGTATACATTAGAACAAGAAGGTCTAAGGGCTGCCACAAATATTACTAGAAAACACATTTAGCAAAACAAAATGAATGTCAGGCTAGCAGTTCAAATAATTTAACAAGGTATTTGATATTCTCAATTGTCGAAAAAGATTTGCCAGAAAACCTTTCAATAAACCTTTGGGTGATGATACTCATGATATGTTCGAATTATTTATTGAGAACACCATCAATTCTATACATAAGTTAAATACTAGTGATGGAGTACCGACACTGGCAACCAACAAAAACACAGGCTTTTTAGGCCTTATTATATGTTTAAAGAATGTGTTTAATTTATATAAACATTTGAAAAATAAACACAATACAGAATTTCTATTAACGCATAAATTATCACAAGACCATATTGAGACTCTTTTTAGTGTTCTACGTGGTCGCGGTGGCTTCAATAATAATCCCACGTCAAGACAATTTCAAGCTTCATACAAAAGAATTTTGTTTTATCATGAATTATGTGGTTCAACATCTGGAAACACATCCTTATTAGGTACACTCTCCATACTACCAGCAGAGTCATCAAATATTTTATCAACTATTGAAGAATTGACACCACAAATTGAAGATCATGATTACATTAACACCATGATCAATTTAACACCATTTATTGAAAACATTGTTGTATACATTGGTGGATTTATATGCAAAAAAATTATACCATCAATCAATTGCTTACAGTGCAAAGAAATATTATTATCTAGAGATAATTCTCTTAAGTGTTATGACCTAATAAATATAAAGAATATGGGAGGATTACTAATGCCATCAAAAGACATTAATTAAAATATGTCAGACATGTGAGAAAGTCATACGAGAAAATGAAAACAAGATTTTTTCTAAAAATATCAATAATATTATCAAAGTCACTGTAAAGAATAGAATATACATTGATACATTTAACATGTCTCATAGCCAAGACCTATTTGATAGTCATAAAAATCAATTATTTGATTTAATTCTAAAAATATATTTAAATGTTCGTTTAAACTATATTGCTAGAAAAAAACAATGAATGCTTTATCAAAAATCAATAAAGATATACATATATACAAAAAATATTGTTTCATTTCTAAAATAAAATAACTTTTGCTTTGCAATATACATATGCTATTTCTAAATGAAGAGTGTATTTTCAAAATGAAACAAATTCATTTTTCAAAACAAAATAACTAAATTCATGTATGCTATGACTATATTATACACCATAATCATTTATATAGCTTTATTATAAATTATTGGCAATATATTTTATTAGATTAGGCAATATTAAAATGAATTTGTTTCACTAAAAAGAACACAATAAGACAATATAGCTTTCATGTGTTCAGCCATTATTTTTCTCGAACAGTCTAAGTTTATTTGACATTTTTTGAAGGCTGAAATATTTATTACACCAACAGTTTGTTCTCTGTAGAATTCTTTAGAAATTTAAATAACTGTAGTTATTATGTAATATTTATTCATCTCTAATGTGCATCAATACTTATACCCAGGTAACATTTTTCGAAATTCACGTGTTTTAAATTTGCATTGGATGCAATAGAAAACATATAGAGGTATACTCGCTGATATTTCACTGCAAAATGAGTGAATAGAAATGTAATTTTATCAATAGATGTTTCTACATCTATTTTTGGACCAATCTTCTGCTTGTGTGTATGTTTTTTCTAGTAATTTCACAATAAAATGTAAACTAGCCTTCCTGTATTCTATTTAAACACTGGCAAAATTCGAAAAATATTACATGGGTAATAATTCTATCATTCTAGTGATAAAATGAGGTCCACTACACTTATAACACTGAAACTGTTTTATTCTTGCTCTTGGTGCACACATCATTTACCGAAGTTACACTATTTAATTGTTGTGCATCTAATTCTTTTCTTAAGGGCTTTATCATAGTCTAGTTCGCTAATTTCTAATAAACTTGACTGTATCCTTTTGCTTGCTGATCTAAATACAAATTGATTCCTTACTGCTGGTATCAAATAATCTCCAAACATGCAATTAATCTTCAATTTTTGTAATGCAGTAAAGGATACTCCGTCACCCTGTCTCAAATGATAAAAGCTTTTGGTAATTTACATATGTCGTGATATGTGAAATTACTTTAGAGTATCTTTCAATATAACATGTTTCTTGATTTGGATCCATAGGATTTTTATCACATAGTATCTCAAAAGCTTTTGATGCAAAATATTATAGTAAATAAGGTATATAATGGTATTTCAAACTCTTTGATGGTTCTTTCTAAATGTTGAATTCTTCTTCTGAAATATGTATAAGATCGTTGTATTTTGAAATGTAATTGTAATTATTTATTAATTTCAAAACATTCATTGTCACCAATCTGTTGTGAATTTGTATAATATTTATTCATCTCTAAGGTAAATAAATACTTATAACAGTGTAAGATATTCTTTAAGAATTTTTTGACATAACACTTCTACACTCTCTCATTTATATAATTTATATTTCCAACAACCATGTTCAACAATGTAAGTAATAATGTCTACAACAATACTAAATTGGAAGGCCGTGCAACTTGCGTGTAAGTTTTGATATTTTTTCTAATGTTATTCTATAGTTTATCAATTTGCAGCAACAGTTCACATAATAATTTTTGTATGCTCTAGCGTGTTAATATCACTCTCTTTTACTATATTTCCTTTTTATTTTCTATCAGATTATCCTTCTGAGAAAAATTATATTCCCTAAAATTATATACGTATTTACTTCAAAATATATTCCACAATAACAATTATTTACCTCTCTAAAATTTTCTTGTCCTGTTCCTGATTACCAAAAATGCTTGGAATTGCATTTGTGCTTTAATTCTCTAGACCTGGAAGTCATTTTCTGAATGAATGATAAATGTCTAAAGGGGGGTTCACACTCATGCAATTAGTTGCAGCGATTTCTCGCATGTGAAAAGTTGCACGAGAATTCGCGTTCACACTATGCAATTAGTTGCAGCAATTTCTTGCATGAGAAAAGTTGCACGTATTAGAACGTGTTCTAATTTCTGTAAAAGTTGCATGCGATTTTTTAGTAACTTTTACGCTGCCAACCTGTCTTATGAAATGTACCAAAGCACACGTATTATTATTATTCTTAAATACTTAACCACACTTCATCATAGTATAGTTGGACATAGTTGTTTGGTAAATTTTTGTTCGTTTTAACGCCATTACAAAATGTCTTCCAAAAATAAGTTTTGTTGGAATAAAGAACTGACGCTTAGTTTAATTGAATTTTATCACAATTACCCAGTGTTATACGCAGTGAGACACTGCGATTATAAAAATAAAACTAAAAGACTGGCAGCTATGAATGATATTAAAGAACAATTAATAACAGCAAGTACTTTTGCCGCAAATCAGTGTTTGGACACTGAAGATATTAAAGTCAAAATTCATAACTTGCGGACGCAATTTTTAAAAGAAGCAGCGAGATTAGCTTCAGAAAAAAGAAGTGGTGCGGCTGGTGATATAAAACCCAAATTCTGGTGCTATGAACAATTAACATTTTTAAAGGATTCGGATATTGTTACACCTAGTACCTCTAATGCAGATGTAAGTAGTATTTTTATTTGAAAATGTGAATTTACTGTTACACTTTCTACAGGATTATAATACTGAAATGGATATCAATTTAGAAAACGAAGTGATATTTGAAGGCAATGTACAAGATATTGAAAATGTGGATACAGGAATCCTATCCCCAGTTTCAGAGCAGTCCACATCTTCTACAAAAAAGAGAAAAAGTAGCACCAACGATAATATCGCTAACTTAATTGCTAGTGCAACCAGCACACTCGAAAAATGCACCTCACCTGGTATACAAGATGATTTATACATTTTTGGCAGGTTAGTCTGTGTGTTATAACTACTTATCATATTTCTCACATATTGTCTCTTCAGAACTGTTGAAGCAGAGTTACGTGGTATAAAAAAGAAGAACATTCTAAGAAATACAAAGAGAAGCATATCGTCGGCTTAAGATGCAAATGTCCTAACTCCATGTTTTGCCGGAATGACTTTTTTTTGAAATTCGTATAGCCAAAGACCTATCTCATCGATTGTAGATATCTGTATCACTAGAATATTAATATTGACGTCAAAAAATAGAGTGCGCTTTTGGCTAATCTCCCATGCGCCATGGGACAATAAGAAACTGGCCTAACTCCCAATTACAACGAAGCCGGTAATAAATACGCGCTATTACTGCTGTTTTAAGTGTTGAAATCATCTATTAAAAGTAAATATTAATTGTTTAAATTGTCCAGAATGAATCTCAGTAGTATAAAAAGCTTAGAAAATGTAGATCTAGCTAGAGAGTTTTAATTTTTGACATTTAATTAGTGTTTTAACTAAGTTAGTGTGGAGTTGGGCCATTTTCCCAGCGAGCTAAATATTAAGTTATAATATAGTAAAGACATAATATTATTTTAAAAATTCATAAACGAAGGCTGATGTATTTGCTACAGGGATTGATTATTAAAGTTCAGGTTTCCGTCTACTTTTATTTGGATTTTTAATATAATGAAATTATTATTTTGTCAGAATGAACAACAAATCAAGAGCATCAAAAATGTTGGCTATGGTTGGAGTGACCCCGCCAAATGTTTTCAATGTAGAAAATGATATAAATCTGAGTAACATACCTATCTTCAACACTTGAAAGTGCGTCAGACTTAAATGACGATGATCTACTATTGCAAGCAGATGAGCAAATAATTAAGTTAACGACACTCTATGAACACCCTTTTGATGAGATACTTGTGGATGACAGTGACAAAAAAGAACTTGTGAATGATAGCCAACAACCCATAATGGAGCCTCAAGAATCTACAATAATTTATTTCGAAACAATTACACAGAAAAATATTATGCAAATTATAGTCCCAGAGCAAGAGGCTGATACTTCTGTTAACTCCAGCGAGTCACACCTACCAATACAAAATAGAACTGACTCAGATTTAGATTGCAGCAACGAAAAAGAAAGGCGTGAGGAAACTCGAGAGGATGAAGCAACTGAAATAACGGTCAGGTCACGTAAGAAGAGGCGACACGTTGACCCGCACACATGGAAAAGAATGAAGAATAAACAGGAAAAGAATATTATGGAAAAAGAAAGCGTGAAACAGAATGGGATTATAATGTTCCAAAAGGTGCAAAAGTTTTAAAAGCAAGATGTAAATGTATCGGAAAGTTTGCAATGAAGTGTAATAAAATATCAGATGAGCAAAGAATCGAAATGTTTCAACATTTCTGGAAACTTTCTTGGAATGAAAAAAGTATTCTTCTGACAGCGCTAGTTGAAAAAGAATCAATTAAACGAGCAAGAGATAGGAAAGTTGAAAATGATTCAAGAAGAGTATTTTCCTACGTTTATTACCTAAAAACAACAACTAGAATAAGGGTTTGTAAAACTATGTTCTGTAACACCTTTTCTATTCCGGCCAGGACAGTGGGACGTTGGATAATAAACAAAGAAACAAACAGAAATTCAGATCAAAAACGAAAAGAGCTAATCAAAAATATAGATGATAGGAGATCTAAGAATAATGAACAGAAAGATAATCTTGCGTCATTTTTTAGAACACTCCCAAAGCTAGAGTCACATTACTGTCGGAAGTCGACAAGTAAGTTTTACTTAGAACCAAATTGGCAGTCAAAAAGTGAACTATATAGATGTTACGTAAATGACTGGTGTAAAAAGACAAAATCATTACCCTTATCTATTGCCACCTTCATTAATACGTTTGATGATCTTAGTATAGCTTTGTTTTCGCCAAAAAAAGACGACTGTGATACATGCGTCAGTTATAAAACTAAAAATGTGGATGAATCTACCTACCAACAACATCTAATCAAAAAGGAAGAAGCACGGCGAGAAAAAGAGTCTGACAAAATGATCGAAAACTTGAAGGTCTTTACCATGGATTTTTTTTTGAGTCCAAAATCAAACGTGTCGTCTTTGTATTATAAAACAAAGTTGCTTGTACATAATTTTACCATTTTTGACCTAAAAACCAAAGACGGGTTTTGTTTTTTGTGGCATGAAGGAGAAGCAGATTTGTCTGCCAGTACGTTTGCCTCAATCGTTTACAACTTCTTACATACCAAAGTTTTACCGGAAAGAGAATCCTTTGAAAAGATAATTTTGTACAGTGACGGGTGTACATGTCAGAATAGAAACACCCTGCTTTTTACCGCACTACTAAATCTTGCACAACAAACGGGAGTAACCATAGAACAAAAGTATTTGGAGAAGGGGCACACTCAAATGGAATGCGACTCTATGCACTCTACAATCGAGCGCAAACTTAGAAAAAAGATTATCAATGTTCCAGCGGATTATGTTGAGGTCTGTGAAACTGCACGCTTAAATCCGAGGCCCTATGTAGTAGAGTATCTGGACCATACTTTTTTCAAGAACTTTCAAGAAGTTCAAACCCTCACTTCTATTCGACCCGGAAGATCACCAGAGGATCCTACTGTGACAGATATTAGAGCTCTCCAATATACCCAAATTGACATTCAGTATAAGATAAGTCATTCTGAGGAGTGGAAATCTCTTCCACTTAGATTTTAAAAAAATAGAGCTGTTTGGACTTACGATGATTTGCCTTTAATGAATTCGGTTCCCATACCTATAAAAGCTGAAAAATTTCGTCATCTGATGGACCTGAAAAATTCCCTAAAGAAAGACTATCACGCATTTTATAATAATTTACCGCATTTGTAAATTGTACCGCAATTCCTACTAAATATATACATATATAATAGGAATAACTTATATTTTTGTTATCATTTGTTTTTCATTTTGTTAATTTGATATTCATAGGAATATATATTATTTTCAATATTATTTATCTATTAGTGTTACAATCTTTGTATATTTATCTGATGAATAAAATTGCCCAACTTCCTTAAAAAGCTAAGGTTATTGAAGAATGTGGCCTATCTCCTATATTTCAGGGAAAAAATGAATTTCAACAAAAAACTCCACTGCTACAATAAACGTAACAAAAAATAATAATCACTCACCAAAAATAAATTTAGTTATATATAATAGTGTCGATCTGAGAAGTTTTTTGTCTCCCCTGTAAAATTTGTATTTCAGGAGTTACGTCATTTGCATCTTAAGCCGACGATATTTATGCTATTACAGGATGCCAGAGATGAAGATGATGATTCATAAAATAAAGTAGTTTTATATTTTTTTATTTCTATTTTATAAATATATAAAATACAATATTATTATGCTATTTTAATAATTAGAAAGATAAAGAAAAAAAGATATTCTTATTTCATTTATATTAAGAAGTGTTATTACTAACTTTTAAATACAATTACTCTGCCAGTCGACTGCACCAGTAGGTACCATTCACATATAACAAAAATTCCTGTCTAATATCTAAATATCTTTGCGTTGCTCTATTACTATTACTTTGTCTACTTAAACCATATTTAAAAGTAAAGCGCTTATCAAGGGCAGCGTCAGAAGGAAGTTTTGTTCTCAAAAAATTGTGTAGAGCTACTGCTGCTAGTGTTATTAGCTCTGCTTTCTGTGGTGATAAATTCATTATATTTAATAGTACACGGAATCTATTACATAAGATTCCAAAAGCATTTTCTACTACTCTTCGGGCTCTACTTATCCGATAGTTATATATTCTTTGTTCTATAGTCATATTTCTAAATGGAAAAGGCTTAATTATATGTTCTGATGATGGAAATGCTGCATCTGCTACGATTACAAATGGAATAGGCTTTATTCTTCCAGGTAATGGAGCATCTTCAGGAAAATTTAATTTATTGTTTTTAATTAAGTCAGCTAACGTGCTTCTTCTAAAAACACCTCCATCTGATAATCTACCATTTTTTCCAACATCCACATATAAGAATTTATAATTAGCATCAACTAATGCCAGTAACACTATACTGTGGGTTCCTTTATAATTAAAAAAAGCAGAGCCGTCTGCCAGTGGAGCTTTAATCTGAATGTGCTTCCCATCCAATGCACCAAGAATATTTGGTAGGTTCCATTTTTCTTTAAATTCCTCACTTATGGTTTAACCATTCTGCTGATGTGCATGGCATCTTAAACATACATATAGTAATTTAGTAAGCATAAAACTAATTTAATTTTATTTACTCACCTTTAAGTATTTGTCTTTTAATTTTTTATATATTGCACTACACACGACTGGTATCATTTCAGAAATAGTTGACTGTCCTATTCTGAATGAATAACTTAAACTCTTGTAAGATTCGCCCGTAGCTAAAAATCTTAGGGTAATTATCAATTTATCCTTTGCTGAAATCGCATCCCTTAATCGTGTATCTTGCTTTTTGATATCACTTTCTATCATGGCTAGCAATTCATCAAACACTACTTTAGGCATCCGTAAAAAATTGTGGTAGCTAGTAGGGTCGTCATTTAGTTCAAAATTTATCAAACAGAAATTTCCCCTTGAATTTCGCTTTCTAATCCAAGGCCTAACCCACCACTGTCGTTTTGGTTTCATTAGCAGTGCAGCAGCACCTATTATTAGTGCAGCTGCTGCAGCTACTTCTAAACGGTCCATTATCTAAAGTATAAAGTTCAATTTTTACTGAATTCTCAATCCACAAATAACACTGAACCGATTTTAAATAAATGAGTTACGGTCACCATACGACTATATTACGTATTTATGGCCCGAATTTCAAAAGCTGCTCAAACTTAAGGTCACAATATGAGGTCGTAAATTTTCATAAATTATAAATGCACGATAAATGGTAATGATGACATATAATTATTTTATGTTGGTAGTACCAGAAATAAAAATAGCATTTGTGAAAAATTGCATGTACTTCCTGATCAGTGTGAACCAACCGTGCAACTCTAAAAAATTGCACGGTTCATGCAACTTTTCACATGCGAGAAATCGCTGCAACTAATTGCATGAGTGTGAACCCCCCTTTAGGTACATGCTCACAACTATTCTTCAGATAATGTTTTCTTTTTCGGCAAACTAAAACATTTATTTTTAAATTTACAGTTTATATATAAAAATAATATCATTTACAGGTTCTTTAATTCACAAAACATATTTATATATTTTCATAATCAAATATATGTGAATATCAAACTCAAACTGACAACTATTTGAATAAGGTTACTTATGTATACATATGACATATAAAAGTACATCTTCCGCACCCAATGTTACTATGGTTACAGACTGAGACTGCGCAGAAATGCGCTGCCCTGCTAAGAGATAGAGAATCACAGGTTTGCATAAAGCCATCTCTCTTTCTCTTTTGATAACGCACTTTTCTTAATATGGTATATGAGCATGTCGTATCCTCTCCTATAACATCCTTGTAAAAATACAAATCTAAAATTAAGTATAATAGTAGTATATCTTTGAGTACCTATATGTATATACAGATTCATTGAACATTTCAGAAGTTATACAAATGATTAACATGAACAATTCATATTCAAATTGCAACATGTTAATCACTGAACGAACTTCATAAATACCAATAAATCCAAATATAAAATGAAAAATATACGCACAGGGAATGAAAAAATGAATATCCAAAAAAATAGTAATTATTGTATATTACACAATACATATCATACATTAAAAAAAATCAAAATAGAGATATTTTGTACAAAATATACAGATGTACCTTTTGTTAATAGTAATAGTAGCGTCATATCCTTATTTTTATAATTAAATAATGCTTATCTGTTGCTGTCAGAGACTTTTAAATATATAATCATTATTGTACTTAAATATGTATATAAACTGTTTTTACTTAGTTATTTTATTGAGAACACAAATCATACAAATGTCCATTTTCCGGCAACCGTTTTTGTATCTCATCTGTTAATTTACATAAAAACTTCTTCATCTCCCTCTGACATCTATTAAATCCCCTTCCCCAATATCTTGACATATACGTTGGAAATCGTAGGCCGAAATACATGGATGACGTATGCACAAGATGTGACTGGAAATTAAAATCCATTAATTCACAGTCAACGAATTTGATTTAAACATTCTCCTTCTGCCAGTCATTGTAAAAAAAAAATCTGTATTGAAAATGTTGTTTATGTACAAATAAATTAAAAACAATATATTTACTTTATTATTTAACGGAATGTTATAAGCAGTAGCAATGAAATGCCTTTATACTAATCTTTAAGCTCAGGACATGCTTCCCAAGTCCAGGTATATTTTTGAGAGTATCTTTTTAACATTTCCTTTTGATTTGGCATTCTTCTATTTGTTCTTACTTGCGATTTACCCAGGTTTTATTTGATAGCAGTGATAGCACAAACTAACCTTAATTAAGAGGGGCAGCAATGAGATCAAATAAATAAAATTTCGTCCAATTCAATTCATGCTTGATACAAAATAAATGGTGGGTTTATGCAGCGTTCCTTAACTTAGTATTAGCACAGATAAATATCCAGATGGCCCATGATTAACAAATTTTTGTAGCCCTAAAATGGTTACGAACACCAGGCTACGCCACCGTCGCCCGGTTACTACCACCAGAGGCGCTGAATATTTGATAAATTTATATAATCTGCAGGTAAACTTCCTATCTACCAATAGAAACTTAGCTCGGTTACAAACCGTTAATAAAAGTTTTTGTCGCCTGCGGCAGGTCTGTAGCACTTTAGGCACTATCTAGGAATTTTAATATTTTACAGTTTCTAAAAACGAGTTATGCTGGTATTTCTGCCGGAGCACGCGGAAGTGTTTTCATATATGGTTTTCATAGAGCCATCTTGATTCGTTTTGCTTTCAATGGTGTTTATAGTTGTTTTGAGGTTTATGTCACTTTATGTTAATATTTTCAGTTTATAATTATTTGTGATTCGGTATTATATTAATTTCCTTTCTTATTACTAGTTACGTGTTTCTCCATTGTATTATAATCATTTATATTCGTTTTTAATGTTAGTTTAGTTTTTTTTGTTTATAAGTTTTGATTTTGAAATATCTTATACCTTGTCTCAGAATAAGAAGGAGTGATTCAAATATCGCGCCAAAATGGCGTATGTTTTTAAAGTATTTCATTGGTTCTTGCGTAGGCAAGTTTAACATGGGAAAATAAGTTTGACAAAACGTCATTTTATGTTTATAGCCAAGCCATAACCTAGAATCTTACGTTTTTACTTTGGTTTATTATACTTTATTGTGTTATTAAATAAAATCCATACTTTTATGTACAACATGAGTATGCGTTGATCAGACGATTTAAGTCAATTTAAGACCTAAGGAACAAGTGATCATGCATTTGAAACTTTGAATTTGATGAATATATAAAAAATACTGTACGTCAGTGGAAAAATCAAACATTCAACAATTAATATCATTGCAAAATGCAAAAATAACTATAGATGAGTTCATACCATAAATGAAGTGGACAACTCACACATATTCTAGAATTGATTCATTAATTTCAAGTAAGTGTTAATTAAATACTAATTATATTACCACATGTTCATATACATGTTATATTTCAGAAATATTTATTAAACGTAAAGAATCCTGTACTAATAGAAAAAGGTGAAAATATCTGGTGGAGAATATGGGAAAAAGTTTGGATTGCCACAAGTATAATGAGTGCACGACAAGCTTTGTTGAAAACCTGTAGGATTAAATAGCCATACCGATAAAGATAGGCAATTAAGAATACTTCATATAGGATCTGAATTGATACATAAGATGAAGTTGCTTAAAAAAAATCCCCTTTCAGAATATCACTTATATGAGAACGTTTGGCAGAAGCAATTACAAATGTTACAATAAGTATTTGGAAAAATTGTGCCGACCATGTAAATTTTTAATCTTTTTAACATGATGTGAACACTAAATTATTGTTAATTTCCAATATATAGTAGAAATAAATATTTGTTATAGGTACTTTATATATTTTTATAATAAATAAATTCTAATAGGGAATAATAATTAGTAATGTGTAGTTATATGTAATTATCTTTGCAGTTCGTGTAAACAACTTCAGCCGATGTAAATTTTTCTATTTAATACTGTTGTATGTAAGATTCAAATTTCCAAGACTAGTTGCTTGAAGTTACCTCTTCAAGGTTTGTCGCAGTAATACGAATGATTTATCTGTAAGTTCTTTATTGATATTTAAAATAGAAACTAATAAACAAAACCTTTTCTGCAAGTTCTTAAGGACATTTTGATAAAAGATAAAAGGTTTGATTCATTCTTGCTCTCTGATACAAATATTTAATAATAAATAGACTTGATTCACAATTTTCATGTTGATATAGCACATTCACTGAAATGTGCAGTAATTATATATTTATTACGGCAATCCCCCTCAAAACGCTCAGAACAAAGTCTATGCTTTCATTTGTAAATTGGGCCTATATCTTTATCCATATATTCTTCTAATTTTTTTTTTAAAACTAGAATGAACAGATTTGAATGTTAAGAGATTTGTATTCATCAAATTATACACATACTTGTGTTTATAACTTTACTCTCCTGTTTCCAATTGCCGTGCACTCGTATAGCTGCTTTGACTGGTAGAATGAAAAGCGGCACATCCATCTATTTTAATGAAAGTAGTAAATGAAACACAAAACAGCTAAATCCTCAGTTAGAATTAATACAGTTCTTCTAACCTCAATTGTCATGATGTCATATCAAATTGTCTACTAAATTTTAAGCTATGTGTTCCATGTTTTGGCGGGATATTTGAATCACTCCTTCTTATTCTGAGACAGGGTATAGGTTATTTGAACTGTTTTTAATTTGGGAAAATGGTGAAATGCATTATAACTGGGTGTAAAAGTTACCAGGAAAATGCAATTCTGCATATTTTTCCTAGGAAACCCGAGGTAAGCATATTATTTTGATTTTTTACTAAATTATCTTTTTAGCTTTTCAATACATAAAAAATAGTCACGCAATGAAATTTCGACCATATTCGATAAAATATATGCTAACTATATTTTTATTCTTAGCTTTTTGAACAGTGGCTTGATAGCTGTGGGACGAGAGGACCTTAAAATTGAAAAGTGAAGAAATTATTGTGTGTGTGACTATCATTAGATAGTGGGGATGATGATACACGCATGTTAAATAAATTAACGGATGCACACATACAAGGACAAAGTGAAGAAAATGAAAGTAAAACTTGCAGCACAGGTCTTTTCACATCGTGTATCGTCAAGAATGCGTGGACTGGTACAATATGGTATATTTTTCTTTATTTGCCTTTTATTGTAATACTCATACTTATTGTTGTAGGGAATTGTCTTTCAAAGGAAGCTCTGGATACAGCAGACTTTTTGCTGTTGTTCGACAAAATGTTTGACAGTGTCAATGCTCTGGCCAAGATTAACAAACATGGAAAGACACTACGTAGTGCAGTATCTAATGACACAAATCATGTCACATTTTGGTATGAATGCATTCAGGTATTGGATACGGTGCGATTCATATCAAGTACCAATCGCGAGTTTGTCCCTCCAACTATAAAAAATTGGTAGTTGACACTTCGTGGCTTCATATATATTTGGCAGAAAGTAAAAACTAAAGGCTTTAAATATCTATACAGCCGCAACCTCAATCAAGACCCCGTTGAAAATTTCTTTGGCTGTATTAGAAGCCACGGAGTGCTAAACATAAATCCATCTTGCTCCTCATTTATAACATCTTTTAAAAGCCTTCTGATAAATAATTTTTCCGCCTCACATTCTGCGGGTGCAAATTGTGAAGAAGATCAGCATGATGGTGCTCTTGATACACTAAAAAAACTTTGTAATGACAAACATCACAACAGAAATAACACAAGATGAAAGCAATGATGTAGAAGATAATGAATTGTTCACCTTTAAAAATGAGAGTCACTACATAATTTTACAAAAGCATGCCTATATTGCCGGGTTTATCGCAAAAAGAATTTTAAAATGGATTGGCATGTGTTAAACTTGTCGGTCTGATTTAGTATCACATGGCTCAGAATCTATACACGATTTAATTGATGTACGAGCCTATAGTGTACAAAAATTAGGCCAAAAACAAACTTTATTCGTACATTTTCGAAATGTTTAGACGTTACAAATTTCTATTTGCCTAAATTATGCGTTAAAAATAAAGTAGGTACATGCGAAATTGGTAAATAAAATTTTAAATTTGGTTGAATTTTCTTTTACCTGCAAAAAACATAATTTGCGAGATATATTTACAGATTATTTCACGTTAATGTTAATTTTTCATTGGACTAACAATGTAAACAAAATTTTAAAAGGTAATTTATCGAAAGGTATATCTGACCCGATAAAAGTACATGCACTTGACTATTTTTGAATAAATAAGCAAAGATTAGTGCATTTACGTAGTCAGAAAGGTTTAGTTTAAGTAATACTTTTAGTTGTCATATTTCATTTAAACACACCTCAGTACCACATAAATAAATTTAAATTATGATCAAAATTTTTCCATTTAATAATAATATACATTTTCTGACAGAAAAGTAGCAAATGCTTTGATAGAACTAGCAGTAACTAAAAATGTTTTTGTTAAAATGTTGATGTTCATCGAATTGTAAATGAACTTAATAAAGCACACACTATATAACATAGATTTTATTTTATTTAAATACTGATATTTGTCTCTTGTATACTAATATGTCTGCAATCATACGCGTATATTCTATTACTAATTATACTTAGATAATAAATGTACTTCAAATGCAAAATAAATTTATTACAAAAAATATATTAGAGTATTATTAACCTGCGGTAACTCCTTTATTTTATCAATTTTAAAACTTAAAAATGAAAGG